>KE505563.1:230247-241252 GCA_000441515.1 Elaeis oleifera | reverse complement strand
CCGGATCAGCAAAGTTAGAATGTCTAACTTGCAAGGTAATAGATCTGATCTATTATATTCTACATACATTAGATGTAGTATAGAAACATGTTGATATGATCAACATGTAGTTCTTACTCTTTATATTTTAATTTCTAACTTAATGCCATGTAATAATCCTGTAATAGGATCTTAGATCTAGAAATTCTCTGATTTTATAAGATAAATTTTATTTTATTTTAGTCTTCCGCTGTCTGATCTTGAAAAGGTTTCAAGATCTAACCCTGAAACCCTAGATCTGGTTCTTTCATTAAGGTAGAAGAAGCCATTGACAAAAACACATCAACATTCAATACGAAAAATATTTCAAAGGATACAGTAATTCACTTGAAGAACCAAACAGCACAGATTTGCCACCTCGAAAAAGTTGAAACTTTTTTTATGGACTACTTCTCTCATCCAAAGTGATCTCTTTTGACTCAGATGTAGGGGGCATCTATTGTGGGGTCATACCACCTCAACTGATGTCCTCGGGACTCATGATCAGGAGCTCTCGAGTCGATAAGAATATCAATGTGAGCCTTGATTATGGATCTTTTAAAATCAGACCTCATCAGAAAGCTGACATTATCAGACGGTCGAGCTTATTAGAAAGCTGACCTCATCAGGAGGTCGATGTTATCATTAGGCTTAACTCATCAGAAGGTCGAGCTTTCAGAAATTGATTTTATCGAAAGATTGAGCTCATCAGGAGGCTGACTTTATCAGAAAGTCGAGCTCATAAGAAAGTTGCGCTTATCAGGAGGTCGAGCTCATCAGGAGACCGACGTTATCAAAGGCCAAGCTCATCAGAAGTCGAGCTCATCAGAAGATCGATCTCATCAAAAATCAACCTCATCAGGAGGTCGAGCTCATTAGGAGGCCAACGTTAACAGAAGATCGAGCTCATCAGAAAGTCAATCTCATCAAAAAGCTGACCTCATCAAAAAGCTAACCTCTGGCCACATGGTAATATCGGTTAAGATTGATTTGTTATTGATTTGCATTAGCTAAGATCGGCAAATTATCGGTCTATAGGTGAAACATCATCATATCACATCAGCTGGTCTGAAGGTTCACTAAAGCCGTGTTAATCCAAATTGGATGATTACCGATCTGCTGATATAGTATTCAATTTCCATCAAGGAGACATCAGATTTGACCAATCTTATCAGGCTCAACCGATGTGCTCAATTTATATTAGCGGGGTATTATTTTTAGCAGACTTCTTACTCAGTCAGCAAGACTTCAAGTTAGTTATTTTTCAACTACGTTACAGTTATGCTGCAACTATATTATAGTTATACTCCATATGGATAAACAACCCATGATCTCTATACAGCTAGCTATTTTGTTATAATAAACTAATGGCCTAATAAACAGATCCTCAAAATCAAGCGGTTACTAACCACCTAACAAGCTCTCTCTATGGCTTAACAGCTAAGCAACCTCCTCTATATAAAGAGGGACATGATACTTCCAGAAGGTAAGTCTAAGTTATAACTATTGATCCTATATTTGATTTTGATAAATAATAAAATTTTGAGTATATTTAGTACTAATGAATTATTTGAGTGTTTAAGAGAAGTTTTAGAAAGTTAGGACCCTATCTCAATGAAGCTCAATGATCTTCAATAAAAGATTCAAAGAAGGAAGACTTAAAGAGGTCAAGCTAAATATTTTTCAAGAAATAGGGCCTTAAGCCAACTCAAGAGGATGTTGATTTGATCTGGCACGCATTCAGTATTTGGCACAGACCTTAAGTTGATTCAGGCACAGGATGATTCGACTCAAGCATACAGACTGGTACCAATATAGAAAGATAGAAGCTATTTTGACCCTACTATTTGAGCTGACTCAGGAAGATCATGAGGTGACTCATGAGGATCTTGAGTCGACTCAAGGATTGGTTGAGTCAACTTATCAGCTTATGATAGTTCTAACGGATTATTTTTAGAAAGCTACAGAATTGATCTGAAAAGCTTCAAATAGCTATTTCTCATGCTCCAACAACTATAAACTCATTTTAGTGATGTTAGTATGGATTAGAGGGTGTCTAAGCCATTATTAAAGTAAGAAAACTCAAAGAAACAAAGATACAGAGAAAAAAATCTGAGATACATTCAAAATTCTGTTCAACCCTTCAAGTGAGCTTTAAAGAGTTTTTACTCCATTCTAATCACTCAACCAGCTGTGCAATCAAGTTATTCTCAAGTGAAAAAAGGGAGCATTCATTGCAAAAGCCCTCCAACCTCTGATCTTGTATATCAAAGTCTCACATCAGCTCATTAAAAGAGTTTGTGTTTGTATTTAAATTTCTGTTTTTACATATTTGTATTTCAAATTTCAATAGAAACTGAAACTTGGGGGATAGGCTCATCCAAGTCTTGAATTAAATTGTACAAGTCTAGTAGTGGCTTGGGAATAGATTTTGGTTGGTGAGCCCACAAAACCAACTAGGTTCAGATTGTGATCTTAGAAATAATCTTACTGTAATCAATTGATTATAGTAAAATTTTCAAGAAGGTTGCTTGGAGAGTGGATGTAGGTGTTGGAGATTCAAACTGAACCACTATAAATCTCTTTGATTTGTGTGTATAATCTTGCTCTTAAGCTATTTACTTTCAGCTTTTATTATTTTGCATATCGTTACACTACATTTACTTTATACACACTCAAACTCAGCACATTCTTGTTCAAGTTAGTAAAAATTTTTGAAAACCCAATTCACCCTCCCTCTTAGATTGTATCTCTGGACAATAAGTGATATCAGAGCAGGAACTCTCTTTTACTTGTATATCTTGTGATTTAGAGAAAAAGATCAAGATGATAATCCAATTAAATATTTTCCTAATAGAAGGATAGTCCACTAACCGACCTCCTTTATTCAATGGTTTAAATTATACATATTGAAAAGCATGCATGAACATATTCATTCAAGTACTTGATTATGATCTATAGAGTATTATAATCAATAGATCACAACACCCACAGTCACCATTGATGGCAATATTATCCCAAAATTTGAAAAGGATTGGGATGACAATAATAAAAAAATGGCTCAATTGAATGCTAGAGCAATGAACGTACTTTATTGTTCACTTAATGCAAATAAATTCAATCTAATTTTTCTTATATTTCAGTCAAAAAAATATGGGATAAACTTGAGGTCACCCATGAGGATACAATCAAGTAAAAAAATCTAAAATAAATATATTGATGCATTAGTATGAACTTTTCAAAATAGAATCAACTAAAAGTATTACTGAAATATTTATATGATTTATTGATATTATAAATGAGCTTAAGAGCTTGAAAAAATTATATACTAACAGTGAACTTGTAAGAAAATTCTTAGGTCTCCTTCGAGCTTGAAAATAAGGTGATGGCTATATAAGAAGCAAAGGATCTCAACACCTTTCTCCTTAAAGAACTTCTTGCTTCTCTCATGACACATAAGTTAACCATGAAGCAAAACAAGGAAGATGAGGCTAAAAAGAAAGACCATGGCACTCAAATCTTTAGCCAAAGAAGAAAATGAAGATAGTGAAGACGCTAAAGAAGGTGATGATGATGAAGAGTTGGCCCTCATAACCAAAAATTCAAATAATTCATGAAGTAGAAGAGGCCAAACTTCAAGAGAAGATCTTTCTTCAAGGGTGAGGCGAGCAAAGATCAAGAGAAAGATAAAGACAAGGAGCTACCTACATGCTTTGAGTGCAAAAAATTAGGCCATTTCAAGATAGACTGTCCTCTACTAATGAAATCTTCTAAGAAAGTAAAGAAGAAGATAATGATGGCTACTTGGAGTAATAGTGAAAATTCAAATTTAGATGAGGAGGCATAAGAGATGGTCAACGATTGCCTTATGGTTTAAGAGGATGAGGTAACACTTGATACTTAAATAGAATTTATATTTTAAAAATACAAGAAGCATTTTATGTTTTGATTGACAAACTTAAAAGCTTACTTTGAAAATAAAATCTCAAATCATCAAATCAAACTTTGATCAAGGAAAAATATTTTTGAAAGAAAAAAATCTATTTTTACAGAAAATCAAAATTTAAAAAAGAAACTAAAAAATATAAACCTATGATTGATAAAGGCTATTTTTGATACTTAACAATTGGTTCTAAAAAACTTAAGTTCTAAAAACTATAAATGATACTTAACAATTAAAAGGCTATTTTTGATGAAGCAGGAATTGGATTTAAAACTTAAAAGAAGCAAAAATTTTTGAAGAATTTTTCGTAAAGAACCATCATCAATTTCTCAAAGTATAATATATTTTACTATGATAAAATTGGACATACATCATATATCTGCAATTTCAAAAAATAAAAATGATCAAAATATTAAGAAAGTGTGAGTTCCTAAAAGAACCATGACTACTAACCCTAAAGGATCTAAAGACTTGGGTACCTAAAACCACTGCTTGATTTATGATTGCAGATCTACTTGCAGCCAATGAAAGAAAAAAATGGCATCTCGATAGTAATTGCTCAAGACACATGATGGGTAATAAGAAGCACTTTATTACTTTTGAATCTAAGGAAGGAGGAGTGGTGATCTTTGACGATAATGGCTAAGGGCACATTATCGGAAGTAGTAAAATATGTATTACTCCTTCTACTTCTATAGAAAATATACTTTTAGTAGATGGTTTAAATCATAATTTATTGAGCATAAGTCAGCTTTATGACAAAGAATAAGTAATTATTGAATCACTCATGTGCATAGTAACTAGTCCCATTGATGATAACATAGTTCTTATTGGACATAGGCATGGAAATGTCTATATAGTTGATTTGGATGATCATTCCAAAAAAAATGACCAATGACTAGTTGCAATGAATGCTAAAATTAATGAAAATAGTTGGTTATGGCATTACAGATTAGGGCATGCTAGTATGGACTTAATTTCAAAACTAATTAAAAGAGATATTGTGAAAGGTTTACTAAAACTTGACTTTGAGAAAAATAAAATTTATGATGCATGTCAATTTGAAAAACAACTAAAATTTTTTTAAATCTAAAATATGGTTTCAACTTCTAGACCTCTTGAACTACTTCACATGGATTTATTCGGACTAACTAGGATCACAACCTTAGGTGGCAAAAAATATGGACTTATGATTATAGATGATTTTCTAAATTCACTTAGATTTTATTTTGACATAAAATGATGAAACTTTTTCTGTATTCACTAAATTTTCAAGAAAGTATCAAATGAAAGAACCTAACAATTATTTACATAAAAAATGATCATGGAATTAAATTTGAAAATTAGTATTTAAAACTTTGTAATGAAAAAGGAATTAATCATAATTTTTTTGCTCCTAGAATATCTCAATAAAATGAGATTGTTGAAAAAAAATAGAATCCTAGAAGAATTATCCGTACCATATTGTGTGAAAACAAACTTTATAGATACTTTTGGACCGAAGCCATTAATACAGCATGTTATATTTTAAATAAAGCCTTAATTGAATTTATTTTAAAGAAAACCTCTTATGAATTTAAAAAAAATAGAAAACCAAATATTAGTTATTTCATATCTTTAGTTGTAAATATTTTATTTAAATAATGGTATGTTGTGCTCTGATACCACTTGTTGGAGGAGGAAGAAAGAAGAAAGAGAGAGAAAATACTACAAATAAATCAAGATAACGTGGATTGGTCTCAAGCCTACCTTCATGGGGTGCAAGCTTCACTATGAGAGAAAAAGAATTAAACAAATATAAGAGGAACTCACCACTCAACTCATGTACAAGGATCTCTCAATAAGAAGCCCCAAAACTCTTATAAAAGCTCTCTGAAATCTATCAAGAATTCTCTCTGCATGATCAGGATATCATCAGCTACCCAATACAATAAACGGCTCATCAATCGAAGTTACATAGACTCCAAATATCTCAAAATAGTGTTTCACTAGGATACTAGCTTCAAATCAAATCTTAGAACTCTTCTGGACCGTCTGATTGTGACCGGCTTGAACCAGAACTGTCCGATCATGCAATCAGGCATCCCTAGGTTCCTGATCAATCTCAAAATGATCTAGACCATTTGATCACGATTGGCTCGCTCCAGAGCCATCGGATCCATAGAAACTGCAGCCGTCAGATCCTCACAGGCGCACATTTGACTTGTCCGATCACGCAAAGACTCCAACCATCATATCCCCACTGCAAGCGACACCGACCGTTGGATCATGCCTTCGATCCATGCACGGCCTATGAGCCACGACAGAGCATGGTCCACCATGGACCGTGAAGGGTAATGGGCTTGGGCACCTGCATCGGGCTGGGGCCGTGTGTTGGGCCGCACCTGGGTTGGCCCATGTAGCTGCCAACCTGTGCTTGCCCATGGGTCCCTCCGACGGCCCATGGGTCATACTAGCTACTTCCAACCTACTTCCTTATGCATATCTCCTACGTCTGAACTCCATTTGGGTTGATCTTGGGTTCATTAGATTTCATTTTTCATCATGAACCTCATTTTTGACTTATTGTAGACTAAATCTCTAGATATTTTTCTCAACAATCTCCACCTCAATTCGATGTTCGGCCTTCACCTATCTTTGAGAGCTTGTGATCTATCTCACCCTCATACCCTGGGGCACACCTATTATCTCATGGATGGGCAAACGTGGGAGTCGAGCCAGGCCACTCGATCCCACCTTCGTAATGGGCTGTATCCACTCTGACCAAAGATCTGCTCGAAAAAATCTCCTACAGCAATAGAAACTTCACTGTATGACATCGCCTCTCATCCTTTCGTGTCTCGCATCTCGCATTCGATTCACCTCTATCTGAAGCTCCACCTCGCACAGGACTCCCCCTAACTCCTGAAGCTCCATCTCGCACTGGGTTCTTTGTCAAGTAGTAATGTTCTCTCATCCTCTTCTCTCCCTCCAAAATAATTCTATCACCGCACATAACCTTCAGGATTCCATCACCAGCTATCCACCTGTAGCCATTTGAATTCAGTCTATTCAATGAGATAAGATTCTATCTAAAATCGGATATCTATCGGACCTCCCCTAATCTCCTTATTACACCATCATGTGTCCTCCAACTGACCATCCCGATGCCTCTGATCACACAGTTTGATCCATCCAACTGATGAACAGTGTCCTCATTGCTTTTCAGAGAGTTAAACAGCTCCTCTCTACAACATATATGATGGGTGCATGTAAAATCTAAAATTCATTACTAGAAAAAATAGATACCTCGTTAGATATCACTAGAACATCATCCTCTGACTCGCTACTAGCCGTCACTGCAGTAGCCTTTGTCGATCCCTAAGTTGAGGGCAATTTCTGGTATGATGCTCCAACTCATCACATCGGTAGCACCTGATCGTGCTGGGTCCCTCGTCTTGGACCTGGATCATCCTCATCGTGATCTTTTGCTGCTTCGTCTGCTGCCACTTGCTCTTCCAGAAATCATCAAAGTTGAGCTTCTGTCATCTGAGCTCGAAGCTGGGTTCTCCCTCCTGAGAATCTCATTTTGGAGAATCACTATGGTGATCTTATCCATCTTGATGGTGCTCTTCTCCACTAGAAGAGCAGTCACCAAAGACTCATACGAGGAGAGAAGCGATGCTAGTAAGACCAACATCCTGATCTTCTCCTCAACTTTCTCACCTATACTGAGAAGATCGGTGAGAATCTTTTAGAAGTGACTGAGATACTCCTGTATGCTCTATCCCTCATCCATCCGTAGTTGATAGAACTACCTTCATAAGAAAAAGCATTGGTGAAGACTTCGCTGTGTACAACTCCTTGAGCTTCGATCATAGCACTATCGGTTAAGTCTCATCAAGTACATGGATCACCATCTCATCCATTTGGTACAAGCAGATAGTACTCACTATCTGCATCTATAGCCGCTCTCAGATCTTCTCCTCCATAGTCGGTGGTTTTTTCTCATATAAGAGAGCATCGATCAACCCATATTGGATGAGCACGTCCTTTACTCTCGCTTTCCACAAAGAAAATTACTTTTCTCGTCGAACCGGTTGATCTACATCTTGATTATACTTATCTTCTACATCTTCTATCTCGATCAACACCACCTCTATTTGGACCGTCTGGTACCACTTGTCCATGGTAACTAGGATCTGATACCAATTGTTGTGCTCTGATACCACTTGTTTGGGGAAGAAGAAAGAAGAAAGAGAGAAAATATCATAAATAATCAAGATAACATGAATTGGCCTCAAGCCTACCTCCATGGGGCGTGCAAGCTTTACTATGAGAGAAAAAAATCAAACAATACAAGAGAAACTCACCACTCAACCCTTGTGTAAAGATCTCTCAACAAGAAGCCCTAAAAGTCTCACAAAAGCTCTCTAAAATCCCTTAAGAAGTCTCTTTGCACGATCAGAATGTCACCAACTACTCAATGCAACAAACGGCTCATCAATCGAAATTATATAGCCTCCAAAATTTCAAAATAATATTTCATTAGGATATCGGACTCAAATCAAATCTTAGAACCCTTCTATACCATCTGATCATGACCGACCTAAATCAGAGCCGTTCGATCACGCAATCTGGCATCCCCAAGCTCCTGATCAACCTTGAAATGATCTGGACCGTTCGATCGTGATAGGCTCGCTCCAAAGCCATCGGATCGCATAGAAACTGTGGCTGTCAGATCCTCACAGGCACACATCTGATTTGTCTGATTGCGTAAAGTCTCCAGCCATCAGATCCCCACCGTAAGTGACGTCGATCATTGGATCATGCCTCCGGTCCATGCGCGGCCTGTGAGCCACGAAAGAGCATGATCCACCATGGATCGTGAAGGGTAAACAGGCCTGGGCAGAAGCGTCAGGTCGGGCCGTGCGTTGGGCCACACCTACGGTCGGCCCACATGCACCTAGGCTGGCCCATGCAGTCGCCAGCCTACACTGACCCATGGGACCCTCCGACGGCCCATGGGTCGTACCAGCTGCTTTCAACCTGCTTCATCGTGCGTATCTCTTCCATCTGGACTTCGTTTGGACTGATCTTGACCTCGTTAGATTTTATTTTCATTCTGAACCTCATTTTTAATTATTGTAGATCGAATCTCTAGATATTTTCTCAACAATCTCCATCTCGACTTGATATTCGACCTCCACCTGTCTTTGAGAGCCTGTGATCCGTCTCGCCTACGTGCCTGCTGTCTCAGAGATGAGCAAACATGAGAGTCAAACCAGGTTGCTTGATCCCACCTTCATAATAGATTGTGTCCACTCTGACCAAAAATCTGCTCGAAAAAGTCTCCTGCAGCAATAGGAACTTCACTCTATGACGTCGCCTCTCATCCTCCTGAGTCTCGCATTTCGTGTCTGATCTTTCTCTATCTGGAGCTCTACCTTGCATGGGGCTCCCTTGGCTCCTGAAGCTCGACCTCGCACTGGGCTCTCTGTCAGGTAGTAATGTTCTCTCGTCTTCTTCTCTCCCTCCAGAATAATCCAATCACTATGTATAACCTTCATGATTCCAACACCAGCTATCCATCTATAGCCGTTTGAATTCAGTTTGCTTAGTGAGATAAGATTCTGTCTGAAATCAGATATGTATCAGACCTCGTCCAATCTCCTCAATGCACCATCGTGGTCCATCAGCTAACCATCTCGATGTCTTTGATTGCACAGCTCGATCTATCCGACAGATGAACAGTACCCTCATTACTTTTTAGAGAGTTAAATAGCTCTTCTTTGCAATATACATGATGGTTGCATGCAGAATCTAAAATTTATTGCTAGAAAGAAGTAGATACCTCATCAGATATCACTAGGACATCATCTCCTAACTCGCTACTGATCATCACTGTAGTAACCCTCGTCCGATCCTTGAGTTGAGGATAATTTCTGACATGATACCCCAACTCATTACACCGATAGCACATGATCGTGCTGTGGTCCCTCATCTTGGATCTAGATCATCCTCTTCACGATCTTTTGCCGCTCTTCTGCTGCCACCTGCTCTTTCAGGAACCACCAAAGCTGAGCTGCCGTCATCTAATCGCGAAGCTAGATTCTCAGTTTTGAGAACCTCATTCTGAAGAATCACTATAGTGATCTCATCCATCTTGATGGTGCTCTTTTTCACTAGAAAAGCAGACATCAAGGACTCATACGAGGGGAGAAGTGATGCTAGCAAGACAACGTCCTGATCTTCTTCTCAACCTTCTCATCTATACTAAGAAGATCGGTGAGAATCTTTTAGAAATGGCTGAGATACTCTGCATTCTCTATCCCTCGTCCATCCATAGTTGGTAGAACTACCTTCATAAGAAAAAATATTGGTGAGGGATTTCGTCATGTACAACTCCTCGAACTTCGACTACAGCATCATCGGATAAGTCTCATCAAGTACATCGATCACCACCTCATCCATCTGGTATATGCAGTTGGTACTTACCGTCTACATCTATAGCCACTCTCAGATCTTTTCCTCCATGGTTGGTGGCTTTTTCTCATACAAGAGAGCGTCGATTAATCTATGTTGGATGATCACATCTTTACCCTCATTTGCCATAAGAAAAAATTGCTCTTCTCATCGAACCGATTGATCTACACTTTGATTGTGCCTGTCTTCTCTATTTTCTATCTCGATCAACACCACCTCTATTTGGACTGTCTGATGCCACTTGTCTACGGTAATCAGGATCTGATAGCAATTATTGTGCTGTGATACCACTTATTGGGAGAGGAAAAAAGAAGAAAGAGAGAGAAAAATATCCCAAACAAATCAAGATAATGCAGGTTGGCCTCAAGCCTATCTCCATGGGGCATACAAGCTTCATTATAAGAGAAAAAAATTAGATAAATACAAGAAGAACTCACCACTCCATCCTTATATAAAGATCTCTCAACAAGAAGTTTCAAAAACCTTATAAAAGCTCTCTAAAATCTCTCAAGAAGTCTCTCTACACGATCAAGATGTTACCAACTATCCAATACAATAAACTGTTGTAATTTCAGTGCA
>KE505563.1:199751-214563 GCA_000441515.1 Elaeis oleifera | reverse complement strand
GAGACACTATTCCCAACATAAACATCTCGTCAATTAGAGTTATATAGCCTCCAAAAATCTCAAAATAATATTTTACTAGGATATCAAGCTCAAATCAAATCCTAGAATCCTTCTGAACCGTCTGATCATGATTGACTTGAACTAGAGCTATTCAATCATGCAATCAGGTGTCTCTAGGCTCTTGATCAACCTTAAATGATTTGGACCGTTTGATCATGATTGGCTCGCTCCAGAGTCATCGGATCGCATAGAAACTACGACCGATGGATCCTCACAGGTGCACGTCTGACTCATCCGATCGTGCAAAGACTCTAGCCATCAGATCCCACCGCAAGTGATGCCGACCGTTTGATCGTGCCTCCAATCCATGCATGGCCTATGAGCCACGATAGAGTGCAGTCCACCATGGACCGCGAAGGGTAATGGGCCTGGGCACCCGCACCAGGTCGGGCCGTGCGCTGGCCTGTGGCCGGCCTGCGCACGCCTGGGCTGGCCCGTGCAGTCACCGGCCTGTGCCGGCCCGTGAGTCCCTCTGGCGGCCCGTGGGTCATACCAGCTGCTTTCGGCATGTTTTCTCATGTGTATCTCTTCCGTCTGGACTTCATTTGGATTGATGTTGGTTTCGTTGGATTTATTTTTCATTTTGAACCTCATTTTTACTTATTGTAGATCGAATTTTGAGATATTTTTCTCAACAATCTTCACCTCGACTCGATGTTCCACCTCCACCTGTCTCTGAGAGTCTGTGATCCATCTCGCCCCACATCCTGAGACACACCTATTGTCTCATGGATGGATAAATGTGGGAGTCGAACCAGACCGCTCAATTCTACCTCCGTAATGGGCTGTGTTCACTCTGACCAAAGATCTGCTCGAAAAAGTCTCCTACGATAATAGAAACTTTACTCTGCAACGTCGTTTCTCATCCTCCCTAATCTCGCATCTCATGCCCGATCTATCTCTATCTGGAGCTCCACCTCACACGGGGCTCCCCTAACTCCTGAAGCTCCACCTCACACTGAGCTCTCTATCAAGTAGTAATATCCTCTCATCCTTTTCTCTCCCTCCAGAATAATTATATCGCCATATATAACCTTCAAGATTTCATCACCAGCTACCCACCTGTAGTTGTTTGAATTCAGTCTGCTCATTGAGATAAGATTCTGTTTGAAATTGGATATGTATCGGACCTTGTCCAATCTCCTCATTGCACCATCATGTGTCCTTCAACAAACCATCTCGATATCTCTGATCGTACAGCTCGATCCATTCGGTAGATGAACAGTGCCCTCATTGCTTTCTAAGGAGTCAAACAGTTTTTCTCTACAATATATATGATGAGTGTATGTAGAATCTAAAATCCATTACTAGAAATAGATGCCTTATCAGATATCATTAGGACATCATCCTCTAACTCGCTACTTGTCGTCGCTACAGTAGCCTTTGTCCAATCCCTGAGTTGAGGGTAATTTCTGACACAATGCCCAACTCATCACACTGGAAGCACCTGATTGTGCTGTGGTCTGTCATCTTGGACCTGGATCGTACTCCTCACGATCTTCTGCCGCACTGTCTGCTGCCACCTGCTCTTTTAGAAACCATCAAAGCTGAGCTGTCGCTATCTGAGCTCGAAGCTGGATTCTCCCTCTTGAGAATCTTATTCTGAAGAATTATCATGGTGATCTCGTCTATCTTGATGGTGTTCTTTTCACTAGAAGAGCAATCATCAAGGACTCATATAAGGGAGAAAGTGACGTTAGCAAGACAAATGCCCTGGTCTTCTCCTCAACCTTCTCACCTACACTGTAAAGATTGATGAGAATCTTTTAAAAGTGACCAAGATGCTCTTGCATGCTCTATCCTCATCCATCTATAGTTGGTAGAACTGTCTTCATAAAAAAAGAGCATTGATGAGAGACTTCGTCATGTATAACTCTTCGAGCTTCGACCACAGCTCCGTCAAAAAAGTCTCACTAAGTATATGGATCATCACCTCATCTATCAGGTATAAGCAGATGATACTCACCGTCTGCATCTGTAGCTACTCCTAAGTCTTTCCTCCATAGTGTGTAGCTTTTTCTCCTACAAGAGAGTGTCGATCAACCCATATTGGATGAGCATGTCCTTCACCCTCACTTACCACAAGAAGAAATTGCTCTTTCCATCAAACTGGTTGATCTCCATCTTGATTATGCTTGTCTTTTTCATTTTCTATCTCGATCAACACCGTCTCTGTCTGGACGTTTGGTACAACTTGTCTACGATAACCAGGCTCTGATACCAATTATTATTCTCTGATACCACTTATTGGGGGAGAAAAAAGAAGAAAGAGAGAGAAAAATATCATAAATAAATCAAGATAATATGGATTGGCCTCAAGCCTACCTCCATGGGGCATGCAAGCTTCACTATGAGAGAAAGAAATCAAACAAATATAAGAGAACTCACCACTTAACTCTTATACAAAGTCTCTTAATAAGAAGCTCTAAAATCTTAATAAAAGATTTTTGAAACTTCTTAAAAGCTTCTCTATATGACCAAAATGTCACCGGCTACCCAACGTAACAAACGGCTCGTCAATCAGAGTTATATAGCCTCCATAAATCTCAAAATAATGTTTCACTAGGATATCGATCTCAAATCAAACCCTAGAATCCTTCTGATCCATTCGATCATGATCGGCTCAAATCAGAGCCATCCGATCATGCAATCAGGCATCTCCAGACTCCTGATCAATCTTAAAATGATCCGGATCGTTTGATCACGATCGGCTCGCTCTAGAGCCATCAGATCGCACAAAAATTGTGGTCATCGGATCCTTATAGGCATGCATCTGACTCGTCCGATCGTGCAAAGACTCCAGCTGTCAGATCTCCACTGCAAGTGACGCCGACCATTGGATCGTGCCTTCGATCCATGCACGACCTATGAGCCATGATAGAGCATGGTCCACCGTGGACTGCGAAGCGTAAACAGCCTTGGGCACCCACACTGGGTCGGGGCCATATGCTGGGCCGCATCCATGCGTGCCCGCAGTCGGCCCATATGCGCCTGGGCTGGCTCGTGCAGCCACCGACCTGCGCCAGCCCATGGGTCCCTTTGGCGGCCCGTGGGCCGTACCAGTTGCTTCTGGCTTGCTTCCTCGCACGTATCTTCTCCATCTAAACTCTTTTAAGCTGATCTTGATCTCGTTGGATTCTATTTTCATCCTGAATCTCATTTTAGTTTATTATGGATCGAATCTTGAGGTATTTTTCTCCACATAATAAGGATAGTTTAGGTAAATTCGATGCAAAATCAGATAAAGATATTTCTTAAGATATTCCATATTTAGTAAAGCATATAGGGTCTTCAACAAATACACATTGGTTGTTGAAGTGTCTATACATGTGGTTTTTGATTAAATTAATGACCTATCTTCTAGAAAAGAAGATATTAATGATGATGCAAGTTTAATTGACAATGGCATGGAGAAGCTTACCCTTAAAGAGTCGACAATCCAAAATGACAAAGAAGAAAGGGAGGCTGAGAGGAAAAATGAAAATCATAAGAGTACTCAAATTGAAAGCTTATCCAAGGAATGGAGGTATGCATATAGTCATTCTAACGATCAAATTATTGATAATCCATCGTAAGGGTTAAGAACTCGTGCATCCTTAAGAAATGTTAATAACTACCTAGCATTTGTATCTTATATAGAATCTAAAAATCATTGAAAAAGCTGAAAATGATCCTAATTGGATAATTGCTATGCAAGAAGAATTAAATCAGTTTGAATGAAAGAAAGTATGGTCACTTGTTGATAGACTTAATGATCACCCAATAATAGGAACTAAGTGGGTGTTCAGAAATAAATTAGATAAAAATAATACAACAGTAAAAAGTAAAATAAGGCTAGTAGCTAAAGATTATAATCAGAAAGAAGGTATTGATTTTGATGAAACTTATGCTTCTGTTGCTAGATTAGAAGTTATTAGATTGTTACTTGCTTTTACATACTTTATAAATTTTAAATTATATCAAATAGATTTTAAGAGTGTATTTTTGAATGGATTTATTTCAGAAAAAGTTTATGATGAACAATCACCTAGTTTTGAAGATCATAATTTTTCAAACCACTTTTTTAAATTGCAAAAAGTCTTATATGGTTTAAAGCAAGCACTCCATGCTTGGTATAAAGGATTAAACAAATTTTTAATTGAAAATGGCTTTGCAAAAGGTAGTGTAGACACATTGTTTCTAAAAAAAAATTGATGACTTGCTAGTTATGCAAATTTATGTAGATGACATCATATTCGGTGCTATTGATAAATCTCTTGTCAAAAATTTTTTAAGCTAATGCAGGGGGAGTTCGAGATGAGCTTGATAGGAGAACTAAACTTCTTTCTCAAACTTTAAATCAAGTAAATCAAAGAGAAAATCTTTATCAATCAAAGTAAGTACATTAAAGAAATAATCAAGAAATATGAGATGGAGACTAATAAATCTCTTGGTACACTAATGAGCTCTTTATGCAAACTGGATAAAAATGAGAATGATAAGAATATCGATCACAAACTCTATAAAGATATTATTGGATCCTTACTCTACATTACTGCTAGTAGATCTGATATAATATTTAGTGTATGTATATGTGCTACATATTAAACAAATCCTAAGAAATCACATCTATTAGCTATTAAAAGAATTATTAGATATTTAATAGAAACTTATACTATTGGTTTGTGATATTCAAAGAAATTTTCAATTGATTTCATTGCATATTTTAATGTTAATTTTGCTGGTTGCAAACTTAATAAAAAAAGTACTAGTGGAACATATCAATTTTTAGGCGTTAACTTAATTTTTTGATTTAGCAAAAAATAAAATTTGATAGCATTATCCATGACAGAAGTCGAATATATCACAGTCGAAAGTTGTTGTGCTCAAATCTTATGGATCAAGCAACAACTAGAAGATTATGGAATCAAATTAAATAAGATATCTATAAGATGTGATAACACAAGTACAATCAATCTAACCAAAAATCTTATTCAACATTCAAGAACTAAACATATTGAAATAAGACACCACTTCATAAGAGATCATATTCAAAATGATAATGTATTGCTAGAATTTATTTGTACTGATAAATAATTGGCAAATATTTTCATTAAACCTCTTAGGGAAGATAGGTTAAGCATGATTAGAAGGGAACTAGGTGTTTGTGATCCCTTTTCTTAAATTTTTCAAAACTCATAGATACATCAAATCTATTGATCTCTTTCATTTAATTTTATCCACTTTGATCTTCTTAAATTCTTGTCTCTAAACCTCCTTTGAAAAATCAGTTTTTCATTCTGCTTGGGCTTGAGTCGACTCATGGTTTAGTCTGAGTGGACTCATACTTGAGTCGACTCAAGGGTTTATTGAGTCGACTTATGGTCGGAAATGCAGTTTTTAAATCCGAACCGTTCTTGCCCTTCTTCCCCTATTCATTTCGCCCTTTCACTGTTTGACCTAAAAATGTTCTCTAAGGCCGTGAGGACCCCAGTTGATCCTTCCACCTATCTTTTTCCTTCCAAATTTCTTGGATTTGACTCTGGTGTGTGCAATGGGGCCGCGAAGAAAGTGATTACCGTCAAGCGGATGCTACCTCAAGCCGAGCATGAATCTTCAAGGGACAGTGACTCAGATTATCAAGGAGGTACTACCACTCCTCATCGCTCTCCCGTTCCCCTCCCCCCCCTTGTCACATATCTTTTCAATCGGCAAGTCACAATGGGGTGGAATGTTGATTTTTGCTTCTTTGATCGAAAGGGTTTTCGGATTAGAAATTGGATCCCCCTGCAAGGTTGGAAACAGTTTTTCTCTATGAATCAACCCACCTATCCACGATGGGTACGTGAGTTCTACCGATCCATGGTGTTGGGAGAAAGTGACATTAGCAGCATGGTTAAAGCAGTCACCTTTCTCCTTACCACTGAGAGGTTAGGGTAGATATGGGGCTGCCATTTGAAGGAGTTGTTCTTCAACATCCATTCAACAAAGATCAGGCTCTATAGATGGTTATGGGAAGAGATGATATGGACAGCATTTCTGAGGTGCAAGCAAATCGCTTATCTATGGAAATAAGGATCCTTAGTCACATAGTGGCTAGGATCATCTTTTCTAAGATCGGACAATTCGATCTTGTCCCTGAGCGAGTGATAGGGATTATAGACTGCATTATCTGAGGATAGCCTTTGAACCTCCCATTGTTGATTTTCACCCAGATGTGAGACAGAGTGGGGAGAGCCAGGGCATGCCTTCCTTAAGGCATGGCCTTGACTTTAGTATTTTGGGAGGTTGGTATTGATCTTGAGGGAGAGCTATCTATGGATCTGCGTCATACCGACATATATGATGAGTGGATCCTCATTCGCATGGAGTACTGCATGGTTGGTCATAGATGGATTAGACGCATGTCTGGGTAGGAGCAGCAGCAACCTGCAGTCATTAGAGGACCAAGTTAGCAGACTACTCATGATTCTAATGCTCCTCCGCCATAGGCTGATGATCCTTATAGGACTTCTCCTAACCGTTCAGTGGGAGGTCCGTCTTCTCAGTCAGCCCATGCACAGTTGGATGATGATCAGATGGTGAGGCTGGGATAGATTATGTTGGATGGACTTTGACCTCAGACAGACCGCATCGAGGCACAGCTTGTGAGACTTTCATCTAAGGTGAGCAGTTTGGCTTAGAGGATGGACATTATGGAGAGTCGAGATAGATTCAGAGTGCCTCAGGACTTCACTCTTTTACTTCTAATTTCGATAAGGTAGCCGTGGATTTACTGAAGACACATGCTCTATCTGGATCAGCGGCGATAGCAGCAGCAGTGGCGGTATCAGCATCAGTAGTAGCAGATATCACTTTTGATCCTATCTCTCCACCTACTTCATAGCCACCCTAGAGCGCACACATCCAGCCTTCCGCTCAGCCACCTCCTAGACCTTTTAGGACATACTCTAGAGCAACTATAGGAGATCCCTCCACTCATACTAGGAGTAGGAGATCTGATCTTCCTATCACTAGGATCAGTTCCTCCACTCTTGAGGTCTCATCCAACGAGGATCAGACCTAACTTATACTCTAGGATTTGTTTTGCTCATGTCTTAGATATTATCTTAGTATTCTAGTATCTAGTTTGTGCTTTAGCTTTCTATTTATATGTATGTTTATCTTGGTGGCTATTGTATTGTGCTTGATTCACTTTTTGTATGCAGTATATGCTGAACATTGTACTTCCTTTATATATCAATGAATGATGGTATTAATGAATATTGTACTTCTATTTTTATCTATGTTATTTATTGATGTATTATTTGATGATGATAAAAAAAGAGAGAATATATATATAGTAAAGCAAATAGGCACATAAAAGATAAAATCGGTATATAAAATATTTAAATGATAAAATGGCACATAGAGCACTTAACTAATGCAAAATGGCACAAAGTGGCAACTAATGTAAAATGGCACACATAAAGCACAAGATGATACACATTCAATATGGCTCACTACTTTAAACAAATAAATCAGGGGAGATTCTCATGTATGAAATGATTGTTGACATTTATAAAAAGGAACAAATTTGAATTTCAAACATGATCTGAATTTTAAGACTATAACTTAATAAAATGAATTCTAACTCCTAACTTTCTTGAGAATACCAAATTATTATTACAACAACTATTAGTAATATGTTTATTTCCTTATTCTATGAATTTTAAATTAAAATATTTATATAACTTAAAATTTATCACCGTCAAAAGAAGAAAATTATTGGTCCTAGATTTGATTTTGATGAATAATAAAATCTTTGAGTATATTTAGTACTAATAATTATTTGAGTATTTAAGAGAAGTTTCAGAAGCTTGGATCCTATCTCAATGAAGCTCCATGATCTTAAATGAAAGATTTAAAGAAGAAAGACTTAAAGAGATTAAACCAATATTTTCAAGAAATAAGATTTTGAGCCGGCTCAAGAGGATGTTGAGTTGACTCTGGCACGTATTCAGTATTTGGCACAGATTTTGAGTCGACTCAGACATAGAATGAGTTATCTTAGGCATGTAGACTGGCACCGGCACAGAAAAGATAGAGAAGCTATTATTGACCCTACTGCTTGAGCTAACTCAAGAAGACTATGAGCCGACTCATGAGGACTTTGAGTTAACTCAAGGATTGGATGAGTCGACTCATCAGCTCTTGATAGCTCTAACGGCTAATTTTCAGAAAATTACAGAATTGATCTAAAAAGCTTCAAATGGCTATTCTCATGCTCTAATGGCTACAAACCTATTTTAGTAATGCTAACCTAAATTAGAGGGTGTCTAAGCTATTATTAAAATATGAAAACTCAAGAAAATAAAGATATAGAGGAGAAAATTTGAGATACATTCAAAATTCTATTCAACCATTCAAGTGAGCTTTAAAGAGTTTTTACTCTATTTTAACCACTCAACCAATTGTGCAATTAAGTTATTCTCAAGTGAAAGAAGAGAGCATTCATTGCAAAAGCTCTCTAACCTCTCATCTTGTGCATCAAAGTATTACATCAGCTCATTAAAGGAGTTTGTGTTTGTATTTAAATTTCTGCACTTACATATTTGGATTTCAAATTTCAATAGAAATTGAAACTTGAGAGATAGGCTCATCCAAGCCTTGAATTGGATTTGTGCAAGCCTAAGAGTGACTTGGGGATAGATTTTGATTGGTAAGTCTGTAAAATTAACTAAATTTAGATTGTGATCCAAGAAATAATCTTACTATAATCAGTTGATTATAGTAGAATTTTCAAAAAAGTTGCTTGGAGAGTGGATGTAGGTATTGGAGATTAATACCAAACCACTATAAACCTCTTTGTTTACGTGTGTGATCTTGCTCTTGAGCTATTTACCTTCAGCTTTTATTTTTTGTATATCATTACACTATATTCACTTCATACACACTCAAAGTTAGCATATTCTTATTTAAATTAGTAAAAATTTTTGAAACCAAATTCACTCCTCTTCTTAGGTTGTATTTCTGGGCAACAATAATTCATAGAGTCTAAACTTTGCTAAACTCTTTCTAATTTTTTTACTAAAAAAAATTTGAGTTCTCTTCATTTCAATTTTCATTCCTTACTATCTATTTCTTATTTTTCACTATCTGTTCTCAAGACTTCGGTTGACTTAAGCATCGTAGGATCCTAAACCGAAGGATATCTCATTAGTTTTAAGACTTCTTTTATAGGATCACCCACAGACTTCATCAACTTGATCCTCTTCAGCACTCTAGATCTGTTCTTGATCGATCTCACCGTTCTTCCTTTAGAGCCTTGTAGCAACAAGTTCTTTTCAACATGGCCTAAACTAATAGGAATGTATTTACGGATGGGAAGTAGAATCTTGTACTCACTTTGAAAGATATTATACAAAATAAATTTACATTTTGTTGTGTGTGTGTGCGTGCGTGTGTGTGTGTGTGTGAACCTCTTATCATATAAGGTTCTTGATAAGAGTATGGCATGGCCAAGAGAAATTATTCATGGAACATCTTCCAAGGAATAGGGTCATCAAAATGATAGCATTTCATGTGACTATAAAAAATTGCAATGCAACTGGTAGATTAAGAGGCAAGATAAGATAAAATACATTGATTTGAATTGTCAAAGATCCTTTTTCTTTCCAATACTATAATTTGATATTTATAATGGCTCCCATTATCTATTTGGACAAATGTATCTACTTAATTATTGATATTTATCCTCATCGATTTGCACCACACAGGCTATTATTGTCATAAATAGAAGTTATCTTTTCTATATGACTCCTAGTTATACTACTCCAATACTCTAGATAGTGGTAAGATATGTGCAGTTATCCCACTCATTTGACATTCTATGTAGTGGTATGATGGGTGTGACTATCTTTTTGGATTTTGCTCCACTAAGACCTTGTCATAGACTGATCTCTCGCTCCATTGGGTTGGCACTACATTTAGTTAGCCGGCACCCTTGGTGTTTCAACTTGCTTCTTCCTTCATATATTGACCATTGGATCACAATTAGTTTGGATGTGGTATAAACAAACTCTTAAACTACTATGATGCACTAGCAGAAACTACATGCCAAAGTCTACTATTGCAACAAACTAGGCTAAGTGCAGTAAATAAAAAGGCAAAATGCAAATAAGGGTTAGATGCAACAAATAAAATACAGGTTTCATTTATGTAAGAAAAGGGTAAGGTTAAACTTGAAACTAAATAACTTATAAATCACCCAATCAAATAAATATTAATCAAGCTTTCAAGAGGAAAATCTTAGCTCACAAAGAGCACTTTAGATCAGTATTTGACCCTCTAGAGAAAAAAAACTCATTGTAGAAGTAAATTTGTAAAAATAGATGCCAATAACGGAACCAATGCATCTAAATTAATATTGATGTGGTGCTATTATCACACCAGTTCCTGATGTGGCACTCACATGGCACTAATTGCTGATGTGACACTAATTAGGCAAAGTTGAATTAGGTTGGTGGGTTAGA
Organism: Elaeis oleifera; assembly: GCA_000441515.1. Taxonomy (NCBI): domain Eukaryota; kingdom Viridiplantae; phylum Streptophyta; class Magnoliopsida; order Arecales; family Arecaceae; genus Elaeis; species Elaeis oleifera. The sequence continues at coordinate 204,010 of KE505563.1, read as the reverse complement.
TTAGGGACAAAGCAAGTCGGATTTGATGGATTTGAACCTAGATCTACGGTGCTTCCTATCAGATTTAGGTCGGATCTAGATTAGATTTGGATCTATGTGGGGCTTTCTTTCTCGTGAAGCCTCGAATCCTAGATCTTAATCATGAGGCAACGACAATGAGAGGGCAGCATTGAGGGAGCTGAGGGCAGGGAAGCAGCGGCCCTCTAGAGGTTGAAGCCAAGGGCGAAAGTCAATAATATTTCTATAGTGGTGTTGAGAAGTCAACATTGAGAAGAAGGGTGGAGATTAGTGGATAGTGAAGGAGAACAAAGGAGAAAGGTTGAGATCAACAATAGATGGGGCGAAGCTCAGAAAGATGAGTGAATCTTAGCGGACAAGAGCGAATCTCAGTAGAGAATTTAGGATCTTGATGGAAGGAATGGATCATGGTAGTGAAAGGGATAGTGAAAGTGCCCAACAGTGAAGATGGGGCAATTGGATCAACATGGGGTCGGGATGGGATTGAGAGAATAATATCAAGGATTTGGGCCTCGATCTAGGTGGCAGTAAGGTGGAGGAAGAGAAGATATCAAAAAGGGAGTCCAAGCAGGAGAAGGGATTAGGGTGGTGACTGTTGCTGGATATTTCAGGGAGCAACATGATCATGAGGGAGCGAGAGGGCTTTGATAAAGGAGCAGTGGGCTGCTAGTGATCAGAATGGAGATGGGATGACAAAAAATAGAGGATTGATGAAAAATAAAAGATTAAAATTTTTATTATTTTTTATTATTTTTTATTTTTTTCTCTCTCTTCTTCTTTTTTTTATTTTACTGATCAATTATGGATTTCGATAGATTTTCTTGGATTGGAAGAGAGTGGAGCATGGTGTGGTGCATGGAATGGAGGGTGATGGTGGTGAATTGGAGTTTGTCATAATACCGATTAATATAGGATAGAGAGAGTAGAAGGAGAGCAGAGAAATGATAGAAAAGAAGAGAAGTAGAAGAAGTGCTCGTGGGAAAGAGAAAAAAGAAATCTCAATATTTTCTAGCTTCAAAAAGTCAAGTTTTATTTTAACTAAACATCACAATAGATTTATATAAACAATTCTAAAATCCTAATAAGAGTCAGTATAAAATAAAATATTAGACATCAAATAAAATTTCAATTCCATAGCCCACAAATTCTAGCCGGATCCACATGAAATAAATTATCTAATTTCTCTATTTTCATCATACAAAATAAGTTTAACTTCTTCATCAATGAACAATCCTCCACTAAGCACCAATTGAACCATGCGGAACAATGCAATGATAAAATCTCAGAATTTGCAAATTTGGAATCAATCTCAGGGTGAACCCACTCCAACCACAGGTCTTAAAATGCTGCTTATTCTCGGAAGCCCGCAAGTGATAGCGCGTACGACCGAAGTATCCTCCACTAATTCCTTGCTATTTGCGTGCTGAAATATGCTTACCATCAAAAGGCTTCATACCTTGGCTTTCCGCGCCGTGGTAAAGCTCGGGTTCTTCCGCTGCCATTTCCATAGGCCTCTCGTGGATGCCCTCTCTAGTACATCAACGACACAGACATAACATTAATTATGTGAAAGAGAGAGTACATAGAGAGGCACGGAGCCCCACCTCTTCCTTTATCGCTAATCCAGTACACCTCACGTAACTCCTAATGCTAGACCGGCCACCAGGATTGGCCCATGAGTTTCCTATGCATTTCGTGCAATAAGACACGTCCCATAGTGACGTATCGTCTCTAGGTTGTTGTTATTAATAGGCAGTGATTAGGCGGTGCACATGGTAGCAGTACCTGGAAGAATTATTTATTCATCAAGTCCATGTGTAGTCCATAACTTCATGGATTAGTTTAAGAACTATTATATGCTTGTTATATCATACATGGGACTTTGATGATTTCATTTATAAATGTCTTTAGGTTAGTTTAGTTTTTGAGGGCTCTCTTTGATTAAAAAAGGAGCTTATAAAGTGTTAGTGATCACATTCTTTGAAGCCCTCAAAGGTTCTATTTTAGAACTTTTGGATAAAATTTGGGAGTAGGATGTTTCCTCCATGTTCATAGCCGTACTTCAGGTATGCAAATGAAATTTTGCAAGCAAATCCTCTCCACCTTTTAATATCCATGTCTTTGGCTATGTCCTTTTCGTGGTCGAATCATATAATAGTAATTTAATTAATAATTCTTAGAACATGGTGCATGTTTTTAGGCAACTAGCCTATAGCTGCATCCTTTTCCATCGTTAGTTAAACCTCAATTATTATTTGATTATTATTCATAACTTTATTAAGAGATTGCATAGAGGATTTTGACACCGATTTCCCTAATTTGAAAAGCCTAGCAGACCTAGTTCTGAACACCAAGGCCATAAAGTGAATGAATTATAGGTTATTTGTTCGAAGTGACATCATGTTGATAATTATATATATATATATATAATCATTTCTCTAACTTGGAACTGTGTAATATAATAAACTAGTATATCCAATGGAATGTATGGGGTGCGATTTTTATTTCCAACTATGCTTGCAATATAACACAATAAAACGTAGCACGATAATAAATTATAATAAATAAAAATTTAAGAGCTAGCTAAATTTCTCTTACATATTAATTGAAAATTTTAATGACGAACGAGCAAAAATTTTCATTCTCCATAAACATACTCATAGCATCAAACATTGGTATCTACATGACAAACAGAGCACTACACAAGCTGAATCTTCATGGAGAAACTCTCGTCATTATTACTAATATCATGAATATTGACTTCATTTCTTATATTTTTTAATTATTTTTAAAATACAATATGACAATATAATAAATTATAATAATAAAAATTTTTGATAATCAAATTTTATTTCATATTTAATAATAAATTTAATGATAGCCGAACATAAATTTTTATCATTAATATCGGCATTAGTACTATCAGGCCCATATAATTTGCATTGTACCATTTTTTTCTCTATTTCTCAAATATGTTAAATATAATATAATAATTAAAAATAATAAATAAGAAATTTCAAGTATTATTAATATGTATTATGCATTAAATAATAAATTTAATGATTGAACATACTAATAACAATATTATTGATAATGCCACCCACGTCATATAGAAGAGCTCTACACAAGATGATTGCCTTGATGCACATCTATAATATGTGCGGTGGAATCCAAGTTATGCACCATTCTTGAACGCCTGTAACATGTATGAAAACAACAGATGGTTATGTTCCAGTTGACTGAAAAGCTCCGGCTAGTGCTAAACTTTCATCTAAATGATATAATCTACGCATGTTTCACCCTAATCTGGTCCATGAATCTGACTCATTAATCTGGCCAAGATCTAGTGGTGGATATAGTTCATGTTGCATGTGGATAACAATATAAGCACATCTTTTAACCAAAAAGAAAGAATATAAGCACTTCTAAGTTCAAAACCTATCAAAAGCATGCTATTACGCATGGATTCAGAAATATACACTCCCACTTTTGTGAGGTCCACTTATACTCCTTCCCACCTTAACAATGGACCCAAGGATACAATTAAAATGGATGCACCCATTAAAAAAGAAGACTTCAGAAGCTGAGGAGCTGATCAACTAACAAAGTTTAGCTCTTTATGACCTGGAGTAAAGCTTTACACACCACCTCGGATGCTGCACCCTCTATTAATTCCATCCACAACCACATCTTTGTCATCTCCCCTTCCGTAGATAAGGCCTCAAGAGTTTCTTATCCACTGGGTGCATTCCAACGCGCGGATCAGCGTAGACATGAGAGTTGGAGGACGGCAAAAAGGCAGAGCCATGTTCACACCTTGCGACTGCATAAAAATTTAGCAGTACCGGTAAATGAGATCCGAGACTCGTGCTTAAGGTTATACCGGAGTACAAACTACTCCGTTTTAAACGTCACGTGTCTCCTTGCCCTGGCCTTATCTCACTGTTTCCAAGTGACCAGAAAAGGGCTACTTTGTTCCTTGCTCTCCTATCTTTTAAGCATGGTTTAGAAACCAAATATTAGAACACCTTAGCGTCGCCATACCACAGTGATGGGCCTCACCACAGCAGCCATCATAGCTATCTGTGCACCCTCGATAGATGCAGCCCAAGTCCAAGTTCCCAGAATAACAAATAATTAGAGAGAGAAACGTACGCATAAAGACAGAAACGCCGTTTCCAAGGAACGCATGGACCTAAGCCCCTCTCTCTCTCTCTCTCCTCCCTCCCCTCCAAACTTCC
>KE505563.1:167032-182610 GCA_000441515.1 Elaeis oleifera | reverse complement strand
CCATAACAGATCACACGTGGCTCTGAACGGCCCCTGACGCCACTACTCTCCACAACAAACTATGCATGGCCTCGAGCGGCCCACTACCAAGCGGTTACGGACGTCGCTGTCAATCAGTTACGCTCTCCATCTATAAAAGGGACCCCCAGATACGTTCTTCTCTAAGCTCAAAACTCTATCTCAAAACTCTGCTAAAATTCTCATTCGAGCACTCCATTTCTGTTGAGGCAGAGAACTGACTTGAGCGTCGGAGGATCTTGCCGGAGCACCCCCAACTCCGGTTTAGACTTCCTTTGCAGGTCCCGGCGGCGACTGCGGCTCCCTCAACTCCAGCTTCTTCGGCGCCGGCACAATTTTGCACCAACAATATATATATGTACATATATATGTATGTACATACATATATATATATATACATATATATATATATATACATACATATATATATGTATGTATGTGTGTGTGTATATATGTATGTATATATGTATGTATATGTATATGTATGTATATATATGTATGTTTGTGTGTGTGTGTTTGTATACACACACGCACATATATATATATATATATATACACACACATACATATAATAAATGTATGTGTGCGTGCGTGTGCGCACGTGTATTAGAGAGAGAGATAGGCATATAGATTCACGGATAGATTGGTAGATGAGGGTCAAGTGCAAGTCCCTTGCATTTTAGAAATTTGATAGTATTATTCCGAGAACCCTAATTGTAAACTGTTATTTCTATTAGATTTCAGAACAAGTAACTAATTAACATCTATATGGTTTCGCATAAATAAGCTTTCTAGGCATTTTATATTTTTCTTCCTTCAACTTTTTGAATTATTTGATTCTAGACTATTTCATATTCAATATTGTTATTTAGTTGCCAGCCAACAATATTTCTTGTATCAATGGGATTTCCTATTAAAAGTAATCAACCTCTCCTCTTTCATACATAACAGTGTATTGTGTTATAAATTTTCAGCTAATAACACATCATTGGTTAGTTGGAGAATATTTACTATTACACCTAACATATTCTTTCGTCTTCTATTTTTGGTACATCTTCTTTTTATTCCATTGCTTGTCATCTCATTATATTACATCATTTTTTTTGGTAGAGCATTATATTATTTTTTTTTGATGAAAAGGGAGGATAAGGCCGCCCTATTTATTAATAAAGATGTAAAAGCAGTATACAGCATTTTAAATATAGCGTTGCCTATAGCCGAGATGGCTAAAACAACATCTTTAAGGCCTGTACATTTCTGACCCAAAAATCTATGAAAACCTATGTCCTGTTTTCAAAACCTGCAAGTTTCTATAAGAATCTGTATTTTTTCTGTTAAAGCCCTGTTATGCTATCAACATTATCTATTTTCATCAAGAATTGCCCTTCAGATAAGTGGCAGGCGGTTGGTTCAATCATTTCTGGCAATCCCCGATCTCGATTTGATGCCTCATTTCTTCCTGTTGACTCTGATGCATGGCTTGGATCGAGTAATCCTATTGTTTTGAGACATCACTGTTGATGATGCTGATAAGCTGATTAGGTCCTTATATTTTGGACTGTCCATTTGTACAGAAGAAATATAGTTGTCTTCATGATTTTAATAGGTGTTTTGCTTCATCTTTGAAGATTCTTTAATTCTTCTTTCCAAAGGCACCACATTATCGCTGATGCAATGCAATCCTATACCATTCTTTCTTCACTATATTTGCCACCTCTATTTTGTCCATAAACCTTCAATAGAACAATCTAGAATGTGGAGTGTCATAATATTTATGAAGCACTTCCATACTAATCTAGCAAAAATGCATTCGATGAAGATGTGTTCTGACATTTCTTTCAAGCATCCACATGTCTTGCATTCCGTCGGTGTAGGCCAAGTCCTCTTGCATAGATTTTCAGCTGTTAAAATTTTATTGTGGAATACAAGCCAGTTGAATATTTTGATTTTTTCTAGCAGAGGCAGCTTTAATTGAGTTTAGCAAACTGAGAGTAAACTCCTCCGTTGGAGAAGAAAAGAATGTATTTTTGATGGTGTAGTTGTTGTTCTTCAACCACTTCTAAAGCACTGGGTCATTGTCTTCATTTATATGAATTTCTATGATAATCGTGTCATCCTTGAGATTCTGTCTGGGCGTCTAAGTGCTTCTTTCACTATTATTTCTGTCTTGCTTGAGAGCACAAATTCTAGAAGAAGAGTCAGTCTTAGGGGACTTTGTTTCCGTCTGTTTTCCATTGCTGAGTTTGAAACGCATGCTTTGAAAGAATAATCTATGGGTTTTCAAAATATCTTTTCAGTGAGAAAAGGCTTGGAGTGTTGTTGAAGCAGTTGCTACACTTGAGCTGCATCTTTTGAAAGTGATATTTTGTTCACCTAGCAAGAAAAGTACACATTGAGCTGCAATTTGCGTTTCTTATGATGTTGTTAATAAAGATCCAATGATCCTCCAAAAGTGTACACCAATTTTGAAATTAATACAACCGGTGGTATATGAAATTAATGACCAGTGAACTCAACCAACATTAATATTTCATTTTGAGACAGGTGAGATATTCAGTCTAACAGATTATGCCAGCATGACGAATCTCCCCAATAAATATAATAAGTCATTTACCATTATATTCTCATCATATATTCTTTATGGCTCTGATCTTGGTTGCTTGCTTTTCAATTATTTTGTTTTACCCAAGAAATTACATATTATTAACTATTCCTTGTTAACTCTGATGGTCATTTCTTTTTTCGCATTATTCCTTTATAAAAATAGAAAATTACCTTTCTTGCCATTGATATCAACCACTGGACAGCTTTCCGCTAGGGCGCACATTGACAACTACAACATCACTTGCACAAGTGGTTGGTTTCAAGCCACCCTTGCAGTCACGCTTCTAATAGGGCTGTACATTGACGACATCTTGCAGCCTTTTCACACGCTTTCAAGAGCCCAATCTTACTAAACTTTACCTAACTAAGGCAAAAATTTCAACCAACCTAAGGTTGCAACCCATCGGTTCCCCAAGCCGAAAACATGTAGCACCTTGGCAAGCCATTCACCCCTAATTCCTTCAACCATTCATAAGAATGACCAAAATTCTCAATTTTGATAACCAAACCCATACCTATTTAGTATGAGGTGTATCAAGTATTTTTCTTATAAAGATGGCCCGAAAATATCTTGACTTCAATCCAAATGGAGTCCTACTGAGGGATGTAGTTTCAAACATGAGTGGTCTGAGATTTTGATGGAAAGTGATCATGCCCAAGGAAACCATATTTCTAAGAAACAGACATGTGGGGACCCTGTGCTTTTGACTTCAGAGAACACAAGCTTGTGTGGTATAATGCAACCCATCAGACTCACCAGTTGAGACAGACCAAACAGTTTTGACACAGGATGCGAGAGAACTTTCACCATCTGCCACTCTACAGCCTTGTCAGCAGTTACACTGTTAGTCAGCCGAAAGCCAATGTGATGAAATACCAAACATAGAACTTGCAGCAGGACCACAAGTTGTGATCACATAGCAGTCTGGATCTCTCAACTTGTGCTGTCCTGACAAGCCATGTGGGATAGGTTTCTTCAAACACGTGACGGCGATCTGTGAGAATTATAGGTATATGACTGATTCATTCTTCATCTATCATCAGAACAGCATCTATTTTAGAACATTCAAATTTAACACAAAAATTGAGGATCCAACACCCGGACAACCAGCGGTCATACAAAATTGAGAGAATTCATGTGTTAACAAGGTAGCTTTTATGCAGGAATTTGGTCCATGCAGAATACTCACAAAAGCCCAGGAGGAGGAAGAATGAAGAGAATTTTGATGCCTATTGCTTCTTTAGGATCTGCAAGTTTGGAAGATCTCAGCTTGCATTACATCAATTGGTGGGTGATCAAGTGTGTAGTGCTTGGTGCTGAGATAGACACCTCTCTTTTCCAGAAGAGCCAAAGCCTCTTTTGACCACATGTTGAAGAATAGAGCTTCAAGTACTCAATGTCCTGCATGCTCAAAAATAACAAGAATGGCTGAGAAGGACATGGAAAGACTATCACAACTTACGAAACCCTTATAAATGCCTACTTATTATTGCAAGGATATGCAAGGATCACAAACTGTTCATCTTTGAATGAAAGTGTTCGACAATGACTGCAAAAACAAAATGCACAGGGAGAGCAGCTAATTTGCAATAATGTCTGATTTGGATTCCATGCTGAATGTCTACAGCACGCACAGGTACACATGCATACTCAAGAACATGCTCATGCACACATGCAAACACACCACTCATGCACAAACTCACCAACCAGCCCACCAAGCAACAACCAAACCATTTCCATCTATTAAGGACGGGCTATACGGACATGAGAGCATGCCAAATGTACCCTCTGAATTCCCTGCCGGTATCAACAAAAGCAGGCTCCAAGATGGCGGATGGAACTAATTCCAAACATCAAAAGAAATGCAAATCTCAAGAGTGAGTCCCATCAAGCAAAGATGTAGGTAATCCCACTACTCTGAAGCATGCGAAAGTAAGGACTAAAGGCTTCAATTCAACTCCCTTGTTGTTTAGTTGGGAAGGTTTACTTCTAAAAGTAGATGGAAGTGAGTTCAAAAATTTGCGACTCAGCTAGGGATGCCCATTCAACTAGGAGTATTAAAGCTCTTTTAAAAGGTTGAAAAACTTCTTGCATCTTTAATGAAGTTCAAACAAATGCTCTACTACAGAAAGTCTCCGGTTAAAGTAGATATAGAGACTTGCAAAAAGAGTTGCGATATTGAATATTAAAAAAAAAAAAAATCTGAGATGTCCGCCCCAGAGGAAAATGCAAACATGGTTAGTTTTAAAATATACCTAGCTGGATTGGCATATGAACTATAATAAAAGAATGGCAACCCACGAATGCCGAAACAAATGACACATGAATGAAACACTTTTTCCTCACTGGTGCATCACATCGAGAGTAGAAACAAGGACTTCACTAGGGCCTAGTCCTGTATACAAGGGAATAACATTTAAGGTAACCTTAGACCAATCCCAAACTTATGTCATTGCATGTCATTCTATAGGATGTCTTATTTTTCCTCTACTGACTGACAACAAGAAAGAAATTATGTTCCAGGAATAATATACACAACACATAAATTATCTGCTTAAAAAGGTAAAACAATTAGCCTATCCCATGACAGATACCTGCATGCCACTGCGAAATCATTCTAGCCTGGCTGAAGCAACTGCTCATGTGATGAGGAAAAAATTTCACCAGGATAAAATAAAACTCCATCACCTGCGAAGGCCACATTGAAATCTTATCCGCATCATTAGAGTTTGCATTAAAATAGGTTAATCAATGCTACTATATTTGTCCCTCAACATTTGATGTTGTAAGTAAATGAGAAGATAATAGCAATACAAGACTATATATGGTTTTGATCAAAGAATGTTCAAGGGAAGGGAAGACGAGCAGAATTTAACACGAGTGAGCAGAAGGTCTGAAGATGAAAGGATAACATGAAATACAAAAGTAGCAAGATGAAATGTTAACAGAAGCAAATCCAAGAAAAAAATATAACCAAATAAAGTTTAATATCGAAAACTTAACACTCAGCACTAGCCACCATTAACTCCTCATAACAGTTTGGACCCCAATATAAGAACCCCGTGCCACCCTCTTTCCAGACTCTCCACATCACTACATGGAGTCCGGTTCCATGCATGCCAAGATGCCAGTTTGGATGGGGATAGGAGGGCCCCATGCACACACATAAGTCCACCTCTCTTGCATGGGAGAATGGTGATTCAACTATGAACATACACATACAATCATACAATTATCAAAGATATGTACAGTTCCATGGAATAATAACTAGTATATTGGTGCACAGGCCAAAGATTCCTTTGAAACTAACACAGCAAAAGAAGACAGTCTTATGCAATACATCAGCACTTTAGTTAACCATGCATGATTCGAGAATATCATCCAAATATCAGTATTAAGTACTGGAAAGCAGATAGATACTAGTCATAGAGCTGATATATAACACAAGGGTGGTAGAACTTATAATCACAAGAACAACATGGGAACAATTTGAAAAATCCATATGAAGCCGAAGAACCAGCAATTTGTTGGCGCTCCTCAACTGTCACTGCTAATTCTAGAAGCAAAATATGAAGAACATAATTTACAGAAGAAATCATGGATCCATTAGTTATTGACGTTATATGCATCTTGAGTCTAGAACCCTGTTGTGTGATTGCTGTCTGGAGCTGGTTGAGAATTGAGATGGTAGACCATATTCTCCTTGTGTCCAAAAGCTGTTCTACTACAAGGGTATGGCTGCTGTTGCCGCTAGGAGCTCCAGTGGTGCCATGTCAGGAAGTCGGTTGGGCGCACCTATGTATGCGAGCTGCCCTCCATTGCTGGAGGATCTGCAAGGAAAATGCTCTCGTCGGAGTGTGTCTGACGAAAGACCCGCCGATGCTTTAAGTTGGTCGGAGCTTAGGAAACAGTCGAAGGAGGAAAAAAGTGAATAGGAGCGTGGCGCTAGCCTTTTTCCCTAGAGTTCGGCCTCCTCCCTTTAGGGTCCCCTTTTATGTTTTTATATAGAGAGGATGGTGTAGGTTGTTATGCCGGAATTTAGTAGGCTATTAGGACCTACGAGGCCACGATCTGATAGGCCATTGGGATTTGCCTACCACCCGATAATCTGGGTTGTTAGTCGTGCTTATAGATTGGGCCAGTTAGTCATGGGCATGGGTCATATCCACATTCTGAAGATTATTGGAGAATCTCAGAAATCACTTGTACGACTAAGTGGACTAGGAACTTGGAATGAGGCTCCACCCAGGGTGTACGGGTGTTTACGCAAGTGTCGGATGCTGTCGACCAGGTCCCGACTTTAGGATTGGTAACTGGCTAAGGTGAAGGTCGGGCAAAGACCAATGCCATAGCACCGCCTTGTCTTGGGAGGCTGTCTAGTCTTGTTGGGCCATTAATGGGTATTCAGCTTCAAGCCGAGGAGGAAAGGTTGGGTCCAACAATGGGTAATTCGCATAACAACCGCTATTTTGATATCGCTCCCTCTACCAATGGATCCTTGGATGTTTCTTTCTAGGCCTTAAGTAGGATTTTCAGAGTAGAGGAGGTCTGCTAAATTACACCATTGTGAAGTGCTACATAGCTCACCATATTTGGGGTGCTAGGAATAGATGCATATTTGAGAATATTTGGCTTAGCCCAATGATGATCCTCATGAAAGCAGCCACACAAGCACAAGAATTCAATTCGAGCCCAAACATCCGAGGGATCTTTGATAGTAGGGGCCCCAATTATGCTATTTCAGCACTTTCTAAAGTGATTCAATTTACATGGGGCCCCTCAACCCCTTGTTACCTGAAGATCAACTTCGATAGCAACGTGGTAAGTGGTGGTGCCAATGGAGGTGGGGTTATGTCAAAGGACCAAACTTGACATTGATTCCTGCGGTGGTTCGCACCTGTTTGATACGTCCGTACCTTTGGCTGACTTGGAGGGAGCATGGGAAGGGCTTGTCTATGTCACATCTACATTGAGGGCTCAAAAATTTGTTCTTGAGGGAGACTCTAAGGCCATTATTAGTTGGATTATGAGCTGTATTAATCAGTCTGTGGGTACTCAATAATCAACCCCTCTTAGTAGATATTTAGAAGATCGGTGCCTCCCTGAAGACCTTTGAAGCTAAATGTACCTTTTGGGAAGCTAACAGTGCAGCGAATTGTGTGGTATCCTATGTGCCCAACCATTCGAGTTTGGTAATTTGGTACTCTTCTGCCTTTATCCCTAGACCTTTTTGTGACATTTTGTTTTGACTCTTCTGGTTGCATCTAAACTCAAGCTATGTAATTCTGCTGCCTTACCAGAAGAAGGGAGGAGCGAAGGGACACCCATCCCTATAAGTATTCTTCAAATTGTCAGCACCATACATGCTTCAGAATTTTTTTTTGGACTGAATGATTTGAAACCAGGACCACGGTGGGTGCACATTCCAAGAAAGAACCTTGCAATTCATTTCAGGCTCTATATGCTTATTTTCAAGCAAGAAACAGAATCTTGGTTTTGGGTTCAGTTTCTATCAGGTCCATTAAAGTTTTCCTTTCTTTTTTCCGTAAGCAAGGCCATCAAGTTTTAATTTCAACAATTTTGAAATGTTGGAATTTTTAGTCTGAGTATCAGAGCCCCAGTCAGAAAAAGCAGATTATATAAGAACATGCTAGGCAAAATAATAAGAAAAGTAAACTAAGCCAAGAAAGCATATATCATTCAATATTTGAATGTTTTGCTTCATCCAGAATTATAGCATGCATTTTGAGCCATTTTCTGCTGAAAGGATGACCTTTTTGAAGAAAAACATAATAAAAGCCAATAAAACTGTTAAAGAATGACATTACATGTCAGTTCAAAGTACAATATAATATTCAATTTTGTATATCATTCATTTTAGTTATTTAGTATAAATATGTAAAATTTCCTTCTTTCCCTTCTATTTTCTTAACTTGATCATGAATTTATTTGAACTTAACACCCAATAGCTTCCATTCTCAAAATTTGCACAAATATATGTTTAGTGCCAACAAATTCTTTTCAAAGGCAGATGTTTCAGGTTTGGGACAAACACTCAATATCTTAGCAAAGTGGAGGTGGGAGTTCATTTAACAACTCTAGCATGGAATGCTGTACCATGTTGAACCAGCCGGTACACCCCGTACCGAGCTAGACCGACAGGGAACCGGCACGGTTCAGCCAGTTCAAACGGTATACCAACGGATGAGGGAGGGAAAGAGAGGGAAGTGAGAAGAGAGAGAGAGGAGGAGAGGGAGGGAGGCGGGAGCCGCTAGAGGCCGACGGGGCCCGCTGCGGCTATCGGAGGACAGCGAAAGCATCCGCGGCTCGTTGGTTCATCCGATAGGACTTTGAAATGAGCGAGAAAGAGAGAGAAGAGGAAAGATCATCGGAGATAGGAGCGGGCGGTGTCGCGATTGCGGGCTTCGCTGAGACCGAGGGAGGGGTGGCAGAAGCGGCCGGCGGCATCATGGTCGCAGAATGGGGCGGTCGCCTTGTTCATGCGATCTTTTTAAAATGAAGATCAACAGTGAAGCCGGCAAACCAATTGCCGGTTTCACTGTTTAAAAGATTTTTAAAAAATTAGAATCAATGAAGCCGGCAAACCATTTGTCTGCTTCACTTAAGTTTCGATCAAGATATGCTGAACCGGTATCGTCGGCCGTATCGACCGACTGATGGTACGGTTCGATACGATTTCATATCGTACCGAACCGACGAAGACAAGCAGACCCGAACTGGAAGAAAAAAAGAGAGAAAGAGAGAGAAATAGAGAGAGAAAGAGGAAGAAGAAAGAGGAGGGTAAGGAGCTGGCGGGGCCACCGGACGGCCTCCGGCTAGCCGCCATGGCTGTCGGAGGGCGCAGTCCACGCACGCGGCGCCGCGGGCGTAAAACAGGGGCGACGCCCTTGTTTCGCAAATTTTTTAAAAAAATCTAGTTTTAAATGAAGCCGGCAAATAGTTTGCCGGCTTCACGATTTTTGTGTTTTTTTAATTCCTTAAGTCGGCAAGTGGGTTGCCGACTTCATAAGTTTAAAATCAAAAAAAAAATGAAAACCAAAACAGACAGTCGTTTGTTTCGAAAAGACGCGGCTTCGCCCGCTCAATCGCCCTCAGGCCGTCGGCGTCGGCTCGCCGGCCACCGGGGGCCTCGTGACGGAGGCACCGTCCGTCCGGTAGGCCCCTCTCCTCCTTCGAGCGCTCTCTCTCTCTTTCTCGCTCTCTTGAAAGCTCTATCGGGCGATACGGGACTCGAAAGCCCTCCGACGGCCGCAGTCGGCCACCGCCGGCCTCCGACGGCTCCCACCTCCCTTCCTCTCCTCTTCTCTCTCTCTTTCTCACTTTTTCTCTTTTTTGCTTTCGTACCGCCAGTGTACCGAATTTACTGGCCGAATCGTGCTGGTTCTCCGCCGATCTGGTACGATACGGGGTGTACCGGCCGATTCGGCATGGTATGGAACATCTTGATTTCGATTTTTAAAACAAATCGTGAAACAGGGGCGTCGCCCCTGTTTCACGCCCGCGGCGTCATGCGCATGGACCGTGCCGTTCGGAGGCCAGCTAGAGGCCATCCGACGGCCCTGCCCCTGCTTCCCCTCTCTCCTTTCTTTCTTCCTCCTCTCTCTCTCTATTTCTCTCTTTCTCTCTTTTTCTTCCCCCAGTTTGGGTCCGATGCCTTCGTCGGTTCGCTGTCAGTTCGATACGGTACGGAACAATACCGAACTGTACTATCGGCCAGCCGAAACGGCCATCGGTACCGAGATGGTGAGCTTGAACTCTAGGATGCAAAATGATGTTATCAGAATCACAACCATCCATCAAATGTTCTACAACTTTTAAATTTTCATGTACATTCCATGTGCCAAACACTAGCATGACCAAAACTGCCAAGCATTCCCTTGATTGCTCAAAATCAGATTTACAAACCCTTAAAAGCTAATTTCTTATATGCAAACTTCTTGCTTGTACCTTCCATTCCTGATAGCTTCATTCTTCATTTGCTCTATATTGTGGGAAGAAATTCAAGCATTCTTCCTTGGGACAGAATCCAAATCTTCAAACCTCCTCCACTACTATGTCCTCAGCTGGTGTAATTGCAAGGCTTCTTTATTGAGTCATCCTCACCCAACTATTCCTAACTTTACAACATATCTTCACATTTAACCTGTTCCATATTAGTCTTACTTGCTTGGGCATTTTTTCTACTCCATTTTGAACGGTACATTGAGTCATAATTTGATTCTATAATTTTCCACCCATAAAGTCATCAAGGCATGTGTTGGTTGCATAAAACCCTAGAAGCACTCCATTCATGTTGCTATAATTTTACTGGACCAGCTTTCATATTTTACAGTTCTCTTGTGAAAAAATCCGATTTTATGAAATTTAGAATATTGTGATGTCTCTTGGCCATCAGTTTTGACTGGCCATCATTTTCATTTCCATTTTCACAGAAACTGTTTTCTCTGTACACTGTGTTCCCTGCTAAGCATGATGGCTTGTATATCGTGCAGTAAACTTAATTTTGCAATGGCCATCATACATGTTGTCCTTTCTTGGCATAGTCAATGGTCAATGACAAACAAAAAGTCAAGGTAAATGAAGAATCAAATGTTATAGTAGGTGAAAACTTATATATTAAATAAATAAGATGAGTAGTTGTCTTAATGTAACTTAGTAGGTGAAGGATTACTAAATAAAGTTCATGGCTAAGTGAAGAGTCATGGGAATCAAGGTTGTAAATCAATCCACACTACTCTGAGTTGACTAGGGCAACCTATAATAGTTAAAAAAACGCTCATAGAATAACAACAACAACAACAACAACAACAATAAAAGATAGCCCCTGGAAATATCAGATTCTTGAGAATCTCAATCTGACAAAATTATAGCAAGTTATTGTCCAACTTTTATAACATTCAATTAGGACAATCACTTAAATGTTGTGGTTTGTGGCTTCAATTCAAGAACCAACATAATGCAGCAGCCAAACTGGAAATATGGTACTTATTGCAAGTAATAACAAAGTAAAGACTATTTTTCAGATCCAGACCACCAACTTTTTCTGATATATCAATGTATATTTTTTATCATTAAGAGACGAATCTGCTGTTGGAATTGAAAGGTGAATGAATGAGGTGCTGATGTAGCATACCCAGTGATGGGCACCCCAATGGATGTCGAGTTTACACAAGGCATGTAAATAAACATCCAAGTCTTTGGATTGACTTGGATGACCTGGTTCCATGATGGGAGCTTCATGAATATCATCAAGCATCATTGGAGTTTGTCGAGTTTTGGGTCTCAGTGTTATGTTTTTTTTATTTCAACTATATTTTCTGTTATAGACATGCTTTGTTCAGTATAATGTGAAAAGGACTAAATTTAAGTAACTAGTTTGGTCACATGTGTTATCTGGTTCATGGTACGGTAGCATAAACAGTAACACAGTACCATGTCTTTTTTAAGGCTTCTTTGTTTAGGGTTTTTCATGAACATCATATGCAGAATTTTTCATTAATGAAATCAAAGTTCTCTTTCTTTTTTCTTCATGTGAGGGGCATGGAATATGGATGTGAGGCCCTAGGGAGTAATTCCCAATGGAATCAGTACTATATCGGTTTGTTTTCTCTTCTTCCTCTTGAAAATATCTCCTCACAGAGTTTCTCTTTTCTTTCGTTTTCTTTTCCTTAGTTTCTACCACGTTACAGTCTAAAGCAAATACCCTTCTACCCTTGTCACCCCTCTCTTATAGCATTCACTTTACAATCATCAATCAAAACCTATTTCAGGCCTTGATCTCTCTAAAACCTAATTCATGTGAGTCCAATCAGATCTGCAACTTTTGCATGCCTGTCAGCCTCTTCTTTGTTCTAGAAAACCTAGACCTAGTCCTTGGAGCCCATGAATTCCTACTATAATCAAAAAGGTCTCAAATCTTGGACTGTCGTACATCTGCAAGCAGGAACGGGAAAGACTGGATTTGGACAGTGATTGCAGCATATCACCCAGCTGTATGAAGATCCATTGCTTTGCATCGTTCAATGAATTCCGATAATTTTAGATACTTCTGCTGCAAGATTATATGCTTTATTTGTGAAAAGCTATTGGCTGAATCTGATTTCTACAAGTGGCATTTAGGCATCTATTTCAAACATCTCTGAATAGGTTGCAATTTGAGTCCTAAGTCTGGTAGTTTCTTAATTTTAATTTCAAATTCTGTTTAGTGTTCCATAATATCATAGTTTTTGATATTTGCATCCATAGCAATTAAGCTTGCATAAATTTGAATTAGGGTTTATCATATTTGTGTGGTCTGTATCATATTTTTAGTATCAGAACCTAGGTTTGTGTCATGACCACCCATTGCAGGATACCTTATAGGGGAGATATGACCAATAGACTGAGAGAGGATGTGTTATGGGGATTTGCCAATGGTTAGATGCCATGCAAGTCCAGCAGGATCAGTTAGTGCATGACCTCATGAATACCAGGTGTATTTAACAGTCTTTAGTGGTCACTCCTAGTCCTAAAGCATACGGGACTGTGAAGAAGGTTTTGAACAACCTTGTCCTGAAGACAAGAATAATCACAAGCACAAGCACAATCCTGATCATGAATATGAGCCTGAGCACAGGCACGACCTAGGGCAAGATTCATTGGATCTAGAGCATGTTGATGAGATAGATCAACTCCCTAGGAATCACCCTAGCCCAACAAGTGCAGGTAACCACTATAGGGCACCAGATGTTGAGCACCCTCCAAAAGCAGGATTTTGTAGGGAATCTAGGCCACATTATGCAACTGTTGCACTTGCATGGCCTGCATACCATGTATATGAGTTTGATAAAGGGACCTTTGGTCAGGGTAGCGGTGATGTTCATGATATGGGGACGACATCACAAAGAAAGTCAAGATTGAGCCACCTAGATCTGGCAGGAAACTTGACTAAGACTTTTTAGTAATTTGTTATCTGACATGGGCCATTGGTATGATATGTCAGATTCCCTGATGGTTAGGTTTCCCAAGATGAAATTGATGAGGCAATTCAAGACTCATGGGCCAATGTCAAATAACAAGTTAAGCATCTATAACAGGATCTTATATAATTGGGAATAGATGAAGGAAAAGCTGAAATAAAAGTATCTTTCCAACAAATCAATTTACAGATGAGTTGTCCATGTTACACGACAGCAGCATCTCTGTCATTGAGTACATGAGTAGGTTCAATGAGCTGATGGTCTGCTTTTCGAAGAATATTTTCATTGAAAAAACTATTTAGCAACTATATTTCACTGTTCAAAACATATCCTCTTTATATTGAAGCATGTTAGATGTCAATGTGACAAGGAACACTTTGCGTGGCCTGATAAAAGACATGGGCATTATAAATTGTATCTACCTTATCTTAGGCACCATAATGACCAGTGTAGTCACTGTTCTAAAGTTGTATGAGTATGGCAAAGGCCTAAAAAATGCATGAGGAATCTATTAAGATAGCTATTTCTGTTTTACCAAATACTAATATCAAGCACCTTCGAAAAAGAAAGGTTTAAACCACTAAGTTCTTTCCTCAACATCAATTTTGGTCTGAAAAA
Source organism: Elaeis oleifera (assembly GCA_000441515.1). Taxonomy (NCBI): domain Eukaryota; kingdom Viridiplantae; phylum Streptophyta; class Magnoliopsida; order Arecales; family Arecaceae; genus Elaeis; species Elaeis oleifera. The sequence goes on along the minus strand of KE505563.1, from coordinate 168,390 downwards.
ATGAATCTAAACCTTCAAACCTTTTGTTTCTTACCTGGAGCACATGTTGTACGCAGGACAATGCTTAACTTATCATGGGCTCCTTAACTTCCAAAACCATGAGATTACATTGCAACAATTACAGCTTTTGCCTATGAGGTAGAGAGCTCTTTCAAAGACGTGTATTCCTTCTCAGCACTAGCACAAGCAGTTTTGAATCGAACTCTTGTATGAAGAGGTTTCGCACTGTAGCAACTCAAATATCTACTTCTTTTCTCATTCGTGTATCAATATTTGCACACTAATCTAAATTACCAAAGCAATGACCAACTTCACCCCATCAAAAGTTAAATTAAAGTTGAAACTAAGGCAGCCTATAAGATTGCAACAAAGTAATGACTGAAACTAATAACAAAAGTACTACAAATACACTGGAAGTGATGAGAAGAATATCAAGAAATTAGACCACTTCTTTAATACAAAACTTGACAATATTGAAGCAGAAAAACTTGTATAAATCAAAACATATAAAATCTTTGGGAAAAAAAAGAACTGATGGATGATGTGAAATGTTTATAATATGCATATATAAATAATCTTTAAAACAAGTATGAAAGCATTTAAAAGTGTAAGATATATTATGATCGAAACATACCAATATATGTCCATGTACGTGTAACCCTCGAAAATGAACTAGTGTGTGGAATCGCTGAGTGCCAGAGGACATCATTTTAGGTAACATGCTTTAGAGACTAATGCATTAGACTTTTCTAACTAGACATTTGGATTTTAGTAAAGAAAGTACATAAAACCTTAAGATTTGAGAAAAATCTTGGCATTTTGAAGTTTATTTAACTTGGAGACAAAAAGGGAATGTTTTTTGGAATTAAAGCTGGAAAATAAACTTTAAATTCCAGAGGAATTGAAATTTTAAGTGCTTTACTTGAATCCACAGAGAGTACTTCCTTAGTTACATATAAGTCACCAACTTTCAATACCTCCCACCCAACCAACTTAACCCACCTACTTAGGCAACCAATCTAAGTAGGTGATTGATCTTAGAGGCCCCACTTTTCACTGATCGACCTAGGAGGTGGAGGAACCACCATAATAATATGGGCCGAACATGACTTGGATCGCCTCTCCTAGCCTATTGTTAGGAAATACACCTCGAAATTCGATCCACAAGAAACCCATAGCGAGATCTAAGATGACGAATGGAGTCCAATGAGCCCAAGAACAGCCCAAACAGAGTCCAAATAGAGAAGTTATGCGTGAAAGAAGGTGAAGAGGTAGGCTGGTAGGGCCCATGAACGATAGACGGGCCCACGGACGGCAGACGCACGGGCCAGCCACGCGTGGCGTGCAGCCTAGCAGGC
>KE505563.1:133782-153359 GCA_000441515.1 Elaeis oleifera | reverse complement strand
TTCCAGCTGCAGGTACACTTTATCCGGACTCCTATGAGAGCCGAACTCCTTCTTTAACCTTTGGTGCAGGAGGACCCAGCCCGGACTCCTACGGGAGCCGGTTTACCCAGCTCGGACTCCTACGGGAGCCGGTTTACCTCATCCGGACTCCTACGGGAGCCGGACTTCTTCTAACTTCTATTGCAGGAAGATTTAGTCCGAACTCCTATGGGAGCCAGACTCCTCCAGACTCCAAGCGCAGGCAGACATCGTCCAAACTCCCTCAAGGAGCGGTTAACTCCGAGCTCCCGCCAGGAGCGGATCATGCCAAACCTCTAACACGGACGATCCACTCCGGGCTCTAACTACATGTGGTTTACCTCATATAAACTCCATCCGAACCTCTAACCATAAACAATATCTCCCGAGCTTCTATCACAGGAGGATTCCAGCCGAGCTTCCTCAACAAGCTGTTCCTGTCCGGGCTTCTACGAAAACGAGTCCCAACCGGACTTCCGTAATTGATGAACCCCCCTCACAGTCGGACGGGCTCCTCCAACAGACGAACTCCAGCAGCTGAACTCCCCCAACTACCGACCATCTCCGGCATCCCCCACACCTCTCCAGTCGCCGACCTCCAACAGTGCCAACCGACCTCCAACAGTGCCAACCGACTTCCAACAGTGCCAACCGATCTCCAACAGTGTCAACCGGCCTTCAGCAATTCCATCCGGACTTCAGCGATATTCTGCACAGGTCTCCCCAACAGACGGCCTTCAAATGAGCCCCACGTCAAGCCAATTCCAGCCGAGCTTCACCAACGAAAAATCTCCAACCGAGCTTTCACGACAAAATGACTTCAGTCCACGTAGCGCCAACGCCTAAGACACCCGACAACAGCGGGTTCGTCAACAACCTTGGAAACATCCGAGCTTCTCTCAGACTCTGAGTCACGCCGCTCCTCCAAACACTACTACCGAGCTTCGCCTGACGAGATCGGACTCACTGACAGGCCACCATAACGGCCACGACACCGCTCCACTTCCTGTAATGGACCCCACGCGGCTCCATCATGCTCTGGCAAGTCACGACAACGGACATTATTCCACTCTCCACAACCAGCCCACGTGGCAAGACATAACGATGTCCACGTCCCTACTCCATTACCCTCCGTAACAAACTCCTGGACGGCCACTACCAGGCGGTTACAGGCGTCACTGTCAAGTCTGTTGCGCCCTCTGCCTATAAATAAGGCCCCAGATACGTTATTCTCTAAGCTCTCGTCTCTATCTCAAAACTCTGCTAAAATTTCCGTTCGAGCTCTCCATTCTTGTTGAGGCAGAGAACTGACTTGAGCGTCGGAGGATCTTGCCGGAGCAACCCCAACTCCGGTTTAGACTTCCTCTTGCAGGTCCCGGCGGCGACCGCGGCACCCTCGACTCCAGCATCTCCGACGCCGGCGGATTTTTGCACCAACAATATCCATGTGTGAGGTCATCTATGGCTCTATCGGTTCATACATCATGGTCTCTATCTTACGTGGCATGCATAAACCGAAACTCACTAGTAAATCAAAGACTCCTTACCACTGTGTCATAAACGATGGTCTCCTATCCTTCGCTCTCTCCTTGATTACTAGATCCATGACTATCAAAGAACTATCATCACCACTCTTTCTGATCTCCGAATCTGAGTAAACTGAGTCAACTGACTACTCCATCCTCCCCATCGGCACTGCAACTATCTTTCTTTTTTGTCTCTGCATTGAGTAGCTACCTGCCCTCTCGTCGTACCTCGCTCTGCCTGGCTATGCTGCGAGGATGGATATTATGGCTGATTAGCTGGAAGCCTGCATCGGATGTTGCTACTTGCCCCTTGCTCAACATCCACCCTAACTTCGCTAGCTACGAAATTGATTGGTCGTAGAGGCGATCCTGGCTCATTAAGCTCCAACTCTTATTACTGATCCAGAAGCTATTCGATCCTAGATCCTCCTCATCATTAACAAAGTCATTTGCAGTCAGACGTGAATACTTCAGCTCAACTTCCTCTTGAATGCTTTGAGCCTCAACTTCAAATTATAATAAACATATACAAATCGTTGAGGTATTTCTACGTCAGACGGTTCCTCTATATGATGTGGATAAGGGTGAAGGTTGACCAATTGCATTTACAACTACTAGAGAAGACCATTTGGGAGAGGATTTAGATGGCAAGTCGCTTCAGATTTCTTGCCGCCAACCCAAAATGAACCTATCATTCAGCTACAAAAGCATTAAAATTAAATAAATTAAAAATAAGATTGTATCATATTAGACTTATTTGTAGCTATGTAATATTGAATAAGAGTTATTATCATTTATATATAATCTATCTAGATTTATCTTATTTTTGTCTATAATCACCACATCAGCTCTAAAGGTTTTGATGCCCTCCCTAAATATATTCATTTGTAAAAATATATTTGTTATAATGTGTTACTCGTCGAAAATATAGCTAAATCAACAAAACCATTCAACTTAACTTACTTTTTTTAGGCACATAGCTACAATTTTTGGATCGGGCTCCATCTTGTATATCACATTTCATAGGACTGTCAGAAGCTCATCATCCATGTCTATCTCAAGTACCATATACTGAAATTTCAGGTTCAAAGAGTAAGCTGCAGATAAATTTTAGAATTCGTTATATATTTGCATAAAAATTTTTGGTTCTTTATTTGTTGCTTACCTACTAAATGCAAGTTCCTATCCTTCTGATAGTCCCGTTGATGCTCAATAACTTGGAGGTACTCATGGGTATGTTCGAATTTGCCAACTTGATTTGATCCTTTGCCCTCTCCACCATGTGATACAACAAGCCCATCTGTAGATATCTTTCACTGTTCATGGCTCAAAGCACCTCATATAAAGACTTGATAGCTTTCACTATATTCTCAGTCCGCTATCAGAATGTCTGTCTTGACTAAATTCTCCACATGGTTCTCCCCAGTGCCTATCCTAGCATATCTATTCTTTTGCCATTTTGGATTGACAAACATCTAACATAGGCGTTCTTTCTTGTTAATAAGGTTATCAAGTGCTATATAATTCATAGCGAACCATATGATACCTGATCTTAATATGTCTCTCTCTGTATACCTCCGTATCAAATGATAAGATCCATGTATGGTTGTAGATGAATCTAGTAATAGTGTGTGCTGAGTCCATAGTCTTTTGCACCCTACTAAACTTCCCTATGTCCATCAACATCAGGTTGATACAATATGTAGCATATGGTGTCAAGAATATATGTAGTCGTTGTTGCATCAGGATCTCTCCTACGATCTTATACTATGATCCATTGTCGATGATAACTTGCACGATATTGTACTCTCCTATCTTATCGATCACCTCCATTAATTTGAGAATATACATGGCATCGTGCACCCGATTTGAAGCATTAATGGACTTCTGAAAAAAATATTTTTTATCAAAATATGTCAAGAAGTTGATGATGCTCCATTTGGTAGCACCAGACCAACCGTCACATATCAGCGTCAGTCCATACATCGACCACTTATTCTGATATAATGCAATCTATTTCAATAGCTCCTTATTCTTGCCAAGAAGCTCGCGTAGATGTCCTTTGGTCCTGAAGGATCTATACCTACACTGATAGTCTGTATGGATGCAATGGCAGAGTGATAACATGTGTTGCTTGCCGCATGTGCTAGGATGTAGCTAAAGTGAAACTAGGATGCAATAACGCACCATATATCTTTTTTTCTTAATCTTCTTCAACATAGTCAACTCTTTATTGCTTGTAATCCTTGCTAGGGAAGGCATATGATCTAAGTCATAGATAGTGGCTCTAGTTAGAATCTCTCTAGAGGACTTCTTTTTACTGTCAAAAACTTCAAACATAAAAACAATACGGCTTGTGCCTTTATTGATGGGCTCTCTAACTAAGATCCTGCTGAACTCTGACTCTTTTGCAATGCTTGCAAAGTCCGACCCCGACTCATAAACTGACGGTCCAAACTAAGCCCTATGCCTGATCAATTCCTCAAGCTGCAACTGATCTTCCAAGCTCATATTAATGGCAGCATGGATCTATGCCTCATCATCTAGAGCGAACGCTTTTTTTGATTCCCTACAATGATAGAAAGGTGGTTGTGCGGCTCAATAGTTCACCTCCATCTTCTTCGAAGTCCTCGACCTCGACTCATAAACTGACGGTCCAAACTAAGCCCTATGCCTGATCAATTCTTCAAGCTGCAACTGATCTTCCAAGCTCATATTAATGGCAGCATGGATCTATGCCTCATCATCTAGAGCGAACGCTTTTTTTGACTCCTACAATGATAGAAAGGTGGTTGTGCGGCTCAATAGTTCACCTCCATCTTCTTCGAAGTCCTCTCCTTTGCTGCTTTGAAATCAATGAAGTACATTTTTATTAATTGACGGATCTCTTGTGGACACTTTTGACCTATACCTACATCAAGATAACCACCAGTCAAGTGTTGCTTTAATCTAGTTACCCCTTCTTGAACTTTGTGTTGCACCAATTGTATTTTTAATGGTGCCGATCCAAAAATATCTGTCCATGGTCCCAATCAGTGTCACGCCCCGACTCCTTTTTTTCGATGGATCCATTCCTGAAGGTTCAACAATCACAACAGTTCAGTAATTATGTAAAACTAGTAAAATTTTATTATTCTATTTTTATTTTTTAAATTAATTTTATTTTATTATTTTTTAAATTAAAAATATTATAAAATTTAAAATTAGAAAAAAATTAATTTAATCTTAGATTCATGTAGAATCTTATCATGAATACTACATAGATTTTTCTAAAATAGTGGGCATGTATGAAATGCTACATATTTTCTAATTTCATTCAAATTGAGGCCTAGACCACTATGCATGTGATGCATTAAAAGTTTAATAAATAAATACCAAATTTACGTCGAAAGTAGCTTGCAAGCCTACAAACAATATTTTAATTTTATAATTTATTTTAAATTTAGTTTATAATTTTTATTTCAAAAATATATTTTTAATTTAAAAATTATATACTTAACGAAATTAATGATTTCAATGTCATTATACAGATCATCTATAAATCTATAACATATAATAAAATTATACTAAAATCAAAAATTTTGGCATGATCTCTTTCTTTTTTTATTCTATGAATTTAAAGTTGTCGAAAAAAGAGAGGAAGGGAGAAAGGGAGGTGGGAGCGAAGCACACGTACCTCTAATTGGTGGTTTCTCCACGTTTTGAAGCTTCATTTTACCATGGAGAAGGGGGAGGCATTTTCGAAAATGAAAACAAATGGGAAGAGAAGTCGAGAGACTTCTCTTCCCATTCATTTCATTTAAACCCATCAAATCGGGCCAAATAGGCCCGAAGCGACTAGTTCGGCCCCAAACCATAACAAATTACTCAGTTCAAACCGGTTCACACCAGTTCGGCCATGGTTTCGAATTTAAGGGTCGAACCGATTCGATTCCGCATCGGTTCAGTCCGGTTCGGCGAACCATGCCCTTGCTAGTTTTTAAAGCTGAGAGTTCATTCTATCTTCTGAATTTTGTATCACTTGAAGCATGTATGTTGTGTTAAGATTTTGAACCTCGAGAATAAGTGCTCTCTTTTGATATTTTGGATTCCTTTATCAGCTTCGACTTTAATGTTGCTTTGGAATCAATTTGTTACGAAGATTTTGGACCATTTCTTCTTTGGAAATTTGGTGCTGCATTTACATGAAGCTATATTTGGTTTTCATATGGAAATCTGCACCTATATGGAATTTCAAATTGATAATGGATATACATGTGATGACTTGAATTGCATTTTGTTTTCCTCTCTGACATCAGTTGCTTTCATTGGAGCATATTATACATGTTCTGAAGGCATTTATGATGTTTATAAATTGGAAGTATAACAAAGTAAAAGACTTATATAGAACCATAGCCAGATGGTACATCGGCCTCATTCAAAATACAGGTGAGGATTTGTTCAGGCCACTAGCTACATGGTATATGTAGCCTCATTTGACTAACTGATGGTGATTTTTTCAGACTCTTGCTTGCTAGGTGATATTTTAGCACATTTGAATTATCAATAAAAATAGGTGAACCATTGGCCAAGTGTTATATGCAGACCTAGGGGATTTTACGCGGCCTCATCGGATTTACTAGTTCACTAGTGAGTATTTATGTGGCCTCATCCAGTTTGCTGGAGGGGATTGTATGTGGCACTGTTTGCAGTGAGCACATGTGCAGCCCCGAGTATATGTGAAACTTTATAAGAACATGTGAAAGTATGAAACGATGTGAAACATAAGAGTTTTTGAAAATAAATGCTTTGGCCATTTGATATCGAATAAATATTCAACTTATAATTTTGTGCAAGTTATTTGGACCCTTTTCGAAACTTCAATTGACACTTTACAACATCTTAATTCTTATTGGGAGCTTTGCTTTAGGATTACATAATAAAATGATTTCAAATGAATTTTCACCTCAAGTTTTCCAATAAATTATGATCATGTGTTTCTTTTAAGGTCATTTGTTTCTAGTAAATACTTAGGTTCTTTGATCATGGTAAGAGTTCACTTACTAAGTTTCATATCTTATTCGTTTATTATATAAGAGTAATTAGTGAGAGCTCTAGTTGACTTAATTGAAAGTGAACTTGATAATTTGAAGTTAACATTCAGACCTTCTAGTCATTGGAGTTAACACTGTTTGATCTTGTGATTGCTTTTGAGGATGTCAAATATTTATGGCATTTTGGTCGACTTTTATTAAGGATAATTAAGTTTGAATTCTAGTTTGGTTCGAGTTTTAGTGGTCACACTTCAGGGTTCAAATAAGGTGGGATCTTGGGGTGACATATACTCAATACAGTATTGAAGTTCTCAGCAGCAACAAACATCAGCGATCTGTTAATTTTAAGCCATTTCCAGCTAAAATTTCTCTAGATCCATATTTCATGAGAATGTTACTTTCATGAACGGTATTCATGGAAGAAGTATGTTGAAGTTGTAGAAAGTGAAACTCAATATATTATTTACTGTTAATGAGATCCCATCTCCTTAAATAGATGGGGATGCTTGGAGTACAAGTACATACTATATTTATAGACATACTAAATATATCCTTCCTATATAAGGACTTACTAAATAAAGCATAATTCTAGCACTCCCCTTAAACTGGAGCATATATATCAAATATGCCCAGCTTGTTACACATAGAGTTAGAAACACTAAAAGGCAGAGACTTAATCAAAATGTCAGCTAACTGCTTGGATGATCGAGTGAATGATATTCTGATGATCTTGTTCATCACAGCATCTCTTACAAAATGGCAATCTACTTCAATGTGCTTCATCCTCTCATAAAACACAGAATTGCCGGCTATATAAATGGCTGCTCGATTATCACAATGTATAGGCATAGGACCAGGATGATCAAAACCAAGCTCAGAATCAGAGATTTTATCCACATCATCTTGCAAGTAGTATGAGCTATAGCTTTATACTCAGTCTTGACGCTAGATCTGGTGACAACATTCTGCTTTTACTTTTCAGGTTATAAGATTACCTCGCACATACGTGCAGTATCCTGATGTAGATTTTCGATGCCCTTCATCTCCTACATATCCAGAATTCAAATAGGCTTCAATTTTAAGATGTCGATGCTTTTTGCATAATAGACCTCTCCCTAGTGAATTCGTAACATAAGCTAATATTCTCAAGGCTGTTTTCCAGTGAATTGTCTAAGGCTTTGGCATAAACTAATTTACAACCCCACTGCAAAGGCTATGTCTGATCTAGTAACAGTGAGATAAATGAGTTTGCCTATCAACCTCCTGCATCGTGTAACATCTTCAAATAATTTTGCATCTTCAGCCCAGAACTCTAGATCAATGTTAATGAGAGTGCTTTCAGGTTTACATCCAAGCAATCATGTCTCTTGTAATAGATCTAAGGCACACTTCCTCTGAGAAAGGAACACACCTTGTTTGTTGTGTGCAATTTCTATTCCAAGAAAGTATCTAAGCTTCCCCATATCTTTGGTAACAAATGCTATTTAAGTACTTCTTAATTTCCTCTATACCACTTAGATTACTCCCGGTCAATAGTATGTCATCAATATAAACAATCAAATAACAGTTCTTGCAGAGTTACGACGTACAAAAATAGAGTGATCAGAGTTACACTTACGAAAATCAAATGCCATAACAACTTGATTGAGCTTGTCAAACCAAGCACGAGGACTCTGCTTAAGACCATAAATTACCTTCTTAAGTCTACACACCATGTTCTCCCCTAAGCAACATACCTAAGAGATTGCTCCATATATACCTCCTTTGTCAAATCACCACATAAGAAAGTATTTTTGACATCTAGTTGGAACATAGGCCACTCTTTGTTGACAACTGAGATGATCACCTTGATGGAGTTTAGCCAAGCAACCAGTGAGAAGGTCTCAAAATAGTCAACGCCATAAGTCTGAGTAAACCCTTTTGCAACAAGTCTGGCTTTGAATCTGTCTATAGTCCTATCTGACTTATATTTGACAATGAACATCCATCTGTAACCAACAATGTCAAAGCCAATAGGAGGATCAACCAGATCCCATGTACTCCTGGAGAGGAGAGCCACCATCTCTTCATTTATAGCAACCTTCCAAGCTGGATTATCCAAAGCTTCCTTGTAAGACCTGGGTACAGACACAAATGACAAGGACAAGGCAAACTGGTGAAAGAAAGGGATAAGATGATCATAGGAAACAAAATGAAAAATGAGATGAGCTGTGGTAGATCGTTATTTTTATGGAAAGCAACTGGCAGATCCAAATCTGAGGTAATCACAGGAGATTCAGGTGGTTGATGTCTTGGATCTCCAGCTGAAGACGAGGGATCAGTTTGAGTAGAGATAGGTGCCTAAGATCTATGTCTTCTGATATACACCTGCAATGATTTAACTGTAACACGAACAGGCACAGATTCAACTGACCCAATTGGTTGAGGAAGAGGAATATGCTTAATAGTGACGTCTAGAGACCTATTAGAGAAATAAAGAGTCGAGTCAAAAAAGATAACATCCATAGATGTGTGATACTTTCTAGTCATTGGATCATAACACCTATATTCCTTTTGAGTCCGGGAATACCCCATAAAGATACACTTGACTGATCTGGATGATAATTTATGAAGACCAGGATGAAGATCCTGCACAAAACAAACACAACCAAAAACACGTAAAGGGAGAAAATGAGTTTATCAGGATAGAGACACGAATAAGGGATATCCTTATGGAAGACTGATGATGCCATTCGGTTAATCAAATAACAAGTAGACAAAATAGCATCTGCCTATAAATTTTAGGTACATGCATTTGAATCATGAGAGTGCGAGTAACATCTAGTAAGTGCCAATATTTTCTTTCAGCAATACTATTTATTGAAAGGTGTGGGCATAAGTAGTCTGATGTAAAATACCAATAAGAATAGCAGAATTGAAAACATCATGCTTCAACAATTCAAGAGCATTATCAATGCAAAGAACACGAATGAAAGTGGAAAACTGGATTTGTATTTCATTATATAAGATTTTGAGAACATCAAAAACTTATGTCCTATCTTTCAACATATACACCCAGGTCATTCTAAAATAATCATCGACAAACACAATAAAATATCTAAATCCAGCAATAGAAGTAAAATGACATCGACCCCAAACATCAGAATGAACTAACTCAAAAGAAACGGAACTGTGTTTATTGACTCGACTTGGGTAGGAAGCACGATGGTGCTTACCCAATTGATAGGACTGGCACTCTAAAGAAGATACAAATGACTCAAAAGGTAGAACTTGTCTTAGCTTCTATAAGGGTGGGGCCTAATCGGTAGTGCCACAACAATGGAGAGATAGACGACAACGAAGAAACCATAGCTAAAATACTAGAAGATGCACCATTGCCAAGATAATAGAGGCCATATTTCTCAGGCCCCAAACCAATCCTTGTCCCAGTCTGTAGATCCCGAAAAACATGATATGTGGGAAAGAATGTCACAGAATAATTTTAGATTTAGCTATTTGGCTAATAAGCAAAAGGCTAACAGGAAACTTTAGACCATAAAGCACATGATCTAAGAAAAGTGATGAGGAAGCACGAACAACTCCCTTATCCAGAACAGGATAAGAAAAGCCATCAGCAACAGCAACAGAAGGAACAGGATTAAGACCAGGCAAGGAAGTGAAATTGATTTTATACCTGTCATATAAGATGATGCTTCTAAATCTAATACCTAGGAATTAGCAGAGAAAGCAATGAATGCACCAGTACCTGGAGTGGTGGCATGAGTAGCTATCTGTGCATATTGAGTAGATTGGAACTGAAAAATTTCTCATACTCAGCCTGTGAGATCTACATCACATTAGAAAAGAAGCCAATGATGTTGGAACAGGAGTATTAGTCGTAGTCTCTATAGAAACCAACTACGTCCAGTCAGGTCCACCAAACTTGAGCCAGCATTTCTTAGACACATGATTGTTGCTCCCATAATGTAAACAATGACGTGGTCCCTTGTCAAATATGAGCAGACGTCCACTACCAACACCACGGCCTCCCCTTGAATCTCTACCACATCCTCTACCACGGACTCGATAACGGCCTCCCCTCGAATCTCTACCATGGCCTCGACCATGGCCACCAACAGCCATAGCCGAGTGCTCCATCTGATATGTAGCGGTGGAGGCTAATGTAGTTCCAATGGAGATACGTAGAACTCTAGAAAAAATCGCAGACAGAGAAGGAACTAAATCACCACCAAGAATCTGACCATGAATTTGATAAATTAAAGATGGATTCAACCCAGACAAAAATTTAGCAACCGCCAGACCTTCACGATAGTCCTTTAACTTATGTGGATCCAAGACTAGAGGCTGATGTGAGTTTAACTCGTCAAGAATACCTCTCAAAGAGGTATAGTAATCGGCTACAGATTTATCACCTTACTGTAGTGTGAAGAGTTGCTCATACAGTTCAAATACCCTTGATATATTCTTCTCAAGCCCATATATCTCTTTGAGGGTGTTTTAGATTTGCTTAGCCGTCTTTAAGAACATGACACCAGCATTAACCTTCTCCTTCATGCTATTCAATAACCATGACATAATATAACAGTCACTAGCCAGCCAGTCTTCATAGGTAGAATCTTTGGAATTTGGAGGATCATCAGTCAAGTGCTGCGCCTTCCGTTGGGCACCAATAATTAGTTTGAATGATTGGGCTCACAAAAAGTAGTTAGTGCCATTAAGCTTCACCGTAGTTACCACTAGATTCTTTATCGTAGTGTCAGAACTGGGAGTCAAGGGTGTTGAGGGTTGTTTGTTGTCATTATTTGAGGACGCCATAACAGCCAGAGAAGAGGACAGAAACAATCAGACAACTAGACAGTGAAAAAAGGGGGGCAACCAGAGAAATCATGGATAGTGTACTGCTTTTGTGATTAGTAGACAACCAGAAAGATGGCTATACAACCTTCACACGGCATAAGAAAGATACCTATGCCGTATAGAAGAAGAAGAGAAGAGAGAAAGAAGATCAAGAAACAAGGAGAAGATCAAGAGATAGAGGTGAGATCAAGAAGAGAGGCGGTGGGTGGTGAGGGAGGAGGCGGCGGTGGTTTGAGGTGGTGGAGATAGGTGGTGGCTAGGGTTATGGAACCTTGCGCTCTGATACTATGTTGAACTTGTAAATAGTGAAACTTAATATATTATTTACTAATAATGAGATCCCATCTCCTTAAATAGATGGGGATACTTGGAGTATAGATACATACTATATTTAGAGACATACTAAATATATCCTTCCTATATAAGAACTTACTAAATAAAGCATAATTCTAACAAAGTACTATAGGTTTATACACTGATTGAAAGATAAATAATAAACTGAAATTATGTCAACATTAATCTCGTCTTTTTGTTTACTTTATGCATGCATCAACTGTTTCTATTCAAGAGGATACCCTTTGGTATTATTTATGTGAAAATGTGTCTTTGGTGCACTTTCTGTACAAACTAACCTTCACTGATAAATCAGATAAGAGATAAAAGTTAAGACACAGGAGAAAGTAAAGGTTCATAATTTAGTCAGAACAAAACAGAGCACACGTAATGCAACTGTACCGAGAGTTTGTGTAATGCTGAAGGCATCAAATCAAGGGACAAGTAGTTCTCTTACTACATCTTCACAACCTAGTTCCAACAAGGAACAATGGAAAATGACAAGTATGTCTCTAACATAGTAGAGAATCAGGTGGCATGAAGTGGAGATCTGCAGCCACATAGGCAGCTACATGATTATAATAGAATGTCAGCACTTTCCATTATAAAGCTGATTTTATACATTGCTGATCATAACATTCAGCAATAATGAGGGAAATGATCACCATATCAGTGTTCTAGGAGTGAACTGTAGAAGTAGGAAGCCTCTGGAAATGAGTATGATAAGAAACTAATGAGTAGTGCTATTGAAGGACAACTGTGGAAGAAACAACAGAGATGGTTTGGTTGAAGTTGGCATAGGTCAAAGGTACTAGGGGTGAGGAAGTGATCTTTAAGTCAAAGGGTCCAAAGCAGTGTGAAAAATGGAACAAATATAGGTGAAAAAAAGGTATCTAAACACATTCATTTTTCGTTTTCAAAAAATATAAACATGTTCAACTTTGGTGGTTTCAATCTTAAATAAGAACTGTGACAAGGTAGAAAACATGTAGTCAACATTATACAGCTGGACAAACCTTGTCACATAGTGTTGATTCAAATATATAAGTATCTGCAGCTGTATGTCTCAAAGCTGTGTGAAAAATGCATGTGCAGGTTACACATGAAAGTAACTACACAAAAACCATATATTCAAACTCAACCACACCAAAGTGCATCAACATGAAACCTGGACTACTGTTCCTCCACGTATACAACCAATTTGTATATCAAGATACACGTGCCAAATTGCACTGACACAAGCCAGTCTCACGTTGTGCATATAATTCAAAGAGGGCAAAACAAGAACATCAACAAACAGCAGAACTTACAGGCTCCAAAGTTCTTGGCATTTCTTGCTGTCGAGCATTTGCAGTTCTTGGCATGCAGTAAATCTGCTGATGGGATTCAAACTTTTTAAACCACAATTATTTCAACCATAACCAGTCCCTCCTTGAGCAACACCTTCAACTGAGGACAACAAAATTTGCAAGTTCCCTCCTAATATGGGCAAGTTTTTAGATCATTCAATTTTATAGGTAAAAAGGAAATAAGTTACAACAACTTTCTCTATGACAAACAAACATAAAAGTCTTCTATTGACATATAAGGTAACAAATTCAAATCCCTATCTAAATGAAGGAGGGTATCCATCATGATCAAAATTGAGAAGATAACAAAAGGATTAATATATGAAATAGAGAGCTTATACCTTTAAGTAAAATAAAATGGTGAAATAATACTATAGATCTTGGACGCTAAACTTACTTTGATGAGGGAGCAGTTAAATCTAGTGTGCAAGAGTGCTGTGTAGAAAAGAGAAGTGGACAAGAAATTATAAACAAAGTGAAAGAACCAAGGTTTTAAATACCGTTGGGACGGCAGGGTATCCCACCATCCCGAGTGTTGGGACATAGCACCGTCTTAAGTACTGAGGGCAGATGAGTTGGGAAATGCAATAGGACAAAACTAGAATCCACTGCCCTAAGTGTCAAGACATGGAGAATCCTGTTCCATGACTAGGATGTCATCATGCCATAGTATTTAAAACCTTGGAAAGAACTTTGCAAAATAGCAGTTTCACAAATATTTTCAATTAAAGAAACATGCTATGCACATGCTTCAAAGTCTAAACATCAATAAATCTAAATTTTATTTGTTTGGACTTTTGATTTCAGCCCTAGTTGATCATAAGGCTGCATTGAAGCTTGACATTAACTAAAACATATGTAATGGAACAAATGCCTACGCGAGCACTTTAATTGAATTTATTGTTTGACTCTCCATCCAAATCCTAACTTCTAATTCTTGTATCCTGTGGCACCATCTTTATCGACCATTGGTTTCAAATTCTTGTAGTTTGTTGTCTTTCGAAAGGGTTGAGAAATTTCCAAATTGATGGAAGAGTAAAAATGTACTCAGAGGTAGTACCCTAGGTGCTTGGGTAGCACTATAGCATAGGTAACTATAGCTTTCAGGCATCCTAGACAAGGAAGCCAATTGAATTTAGTTGTATGTGTTTAATATGTGTATATCAATAGTGTGGGTTCCAAATTGTATGGCCTCCAATGTGGCTTAGGTCCTAATATATTGTAACTATCCTTTGTCCACTTGATGCATATGGGAGAGACCTCAAAACACTTGATTTTGGTTTCTAACAATTTGAAGATTGCATATCACAATTTTGAAGGGCCAGCAATAGTATTGCATTAATAGCATGAGTCCATACCAAGGTTTGCCATACAGTGCTGGTGCATACTGACCGTATCAATCAGTGCCGCCAATGCATACCGACCATACCAATATGGATCGGTTGGTATCACTGCATACCAACCATACGGGTACCGAACTGGTGTATACCAACCATACTGCTACCAAATTGATGCACAATACAAGGGCATACCGATATTTGGTACATCGATCAGATACTGTATCAAGCGTACCAATATTGCAATAGAATGGTATCGACATAGGATTTGGCACCGAGATGGCGAATCTTGGTTTAGACATAATTTATAGTACCGATAGTACAGTACGATTACTAGGCATATATATGGTAGTATGTGTAGACATGCATGCACCTTCATATGCAAAGATGCATAAAAGACATACGCGTATAAATGTACAGATAGTACACATAAATGTATATAAAAATATGCTCTCTTTTCATAAACACGTTCCTTTAATATCTTCCAAATCATATTTTAAATAAAGTAACAAGAGATGTACATAAACAAATGTGTCCTTTCTTGTACAATACCTAACTAATTTAATTGATAACGACCATCCATCGCATACTCCTTTCTCCTTGAATCAATCTTTAGCACATTCCATCAATTAAATATAACTTTCTTTGTCTGAATGTTTGTTGAATTAATTGACATTATATACATGTGGTCATGGAATGATTATATATTGATCTTAAGTTAAGAAAAATATTCGGATTATGCTGTTTGGAAACTTTGGACCTATTAGTATTTATCTACATTTTGGAAGTTCTCCATAATTTTAAATGTTCTTGCCCGGTTACCAAGAGCCTTTGATCCTATGATTTCAAAGGGTCTCTCAGCTCAACACAGACAGCTGCCTAGATGGTCTGGTAACCTTAATCTCTGCAGGGAAGGAAAACTGAGAACAGAGCATTTCAAACTGATATCTAGAAGGCCTATCTTGTAAATCTATTCCCATGACAATACCCCAAGATATTCATCACAAAACGCACATATAAGATAATTGTCAAACTCCTATCTGCGAACGCAAAAGCCAGTTTTCCATAAGTAGTTACTGAAAATCTACATAATATCATTTCATAGATTCCAAATAGCTGGTACCAAGTACCGAAATTATTCTTGATTTATTGCCTGCAATCTACTAGACAGCAAATACCAGAGCAATTTTTTTCCTGCAGTATCATTTTATTGTTTTTCTATTAAAGGAAGACAGCATTACATTAGTTTTTTGATCTCGTGGTATTTCCTGCTAAGGCATATAAACGAGCCCTAAGTGTTTAAAGAAACAACCCGGAGAAGTTCCAAACTAACATGGATGAAAATCGTGAAAAATTAATCAGAAAAGGTGACACAACAGGACATATCATCCTTAAAGGAACCAAGATTTGATTACGCCAACCTCAACAACAAAATCATTCACGCATCATCTTTGAAAGAATCATCTCCCAAACCAGCCAAGAACCAGTACTCACCAACTCAACAGGCAAAACATCATTTCACATAACACAGAAATGATAAAAAGCCACAACAAGCTAAGGCTGAGATAGAAACACGACAATTAACTAATATAACAACACAGAGCATAACGACCAGCAAGCTAACGGCAGGACATCATATCCTTCAATCTCATAATCACTGCCATTTTCTATCGAAAACAATTATTCAAGCAACGAAAATTTAGTTCACAGATCCTTCTATCCAATCCACGAATCAAAATTAGGCAGTCCGTAAAACGATGATGCAAAAACCCTAAAGCAGAGCAAAAGAAGAGGCGAACTAGAGATCGGAGAAGGAACATAAAATAGAGAGAAATAAGCGGGCCAAGAAACACTAGGGTGTGTCCGAGTACTTTTTCACATCGCCATCGCGAAGTGATCGTGTCTCGAGTTCAGTCCAGTGTTCGGTCGTCCGGTGTTCAGTCCGGTGTTCGGTACTCTGTCAGAAGTGGCCCTTGGAGGAGGCTCGGTACCCCTGCTCATCCGTCGGCCAGGGCGCAGCCTCATACGTAATCAAAATTAGCCAGATCCGAGCCCGGCCGGCCCAGGCTTCTGGCTTACTTCCCAGGCCCGAGTATGGTAACTTGCGACGTCCAGTGGCCCTCGGGCGTTTTGGATAGTGGCAGCGGCAACTAGCAAGAGGGTGAGGGGACGGCAGTCGCGAGAGAGTAAGGGTGATAACCGGATCAGATCGGATATAAATAGATCGGATAAAATATGGATTGAATCAAAAAATTCTGAATCCAAATTCGATCTGTTTATTTAAACAGGTCAAATTTTAAAATCCAAACTCAATCCACTTAATAAATAGGTTATCTGACCCAACATGTTTACAATTCGTTTATAACCCCTTAAAATAAATAAAAATCAACCTGTTTAATGGCCCATTTACAAAAAAATAAAAAAAAACTAATTCCATCTCTTTGGCCGACCATCTCCACCTTCGCCCTCATCGCATCTTTGCCTGACCGTCTCTCCGATCTCCACTCTCGTTCTCTCCGCCGCCTCCAGCGACGTTGGAGGCTTCGACGGTGGAGGGAACGGGAGAGGGAGATGAAGATCTACTCCTGCTCGAAGCCCTGTGCCCGGTGCCTCACCTTGGGGTTGGAGTCCGGTAGGTCCACAGCTCGGCCATGGAATCGGTGCCGTCCAGCGGCGATGTCACTAGAACAAACAGTCCATCTAGTGTCGTCGAGATCCCTAGAGCATGAGGGTTGTATAATTAAAAAAATAAAAAAATTAATTCCATCTCCGTGGTCGACCATCTCCATCTTCGCCCTCGCTGCATCTCTGCTCGACCATCTCTCTGGCCCCCACCCTCGTGCTCTCGGCCGCCTCCAGCAATGTCGCAAGCTTCGATGGCGGAAGGAATGGGAGAGGGAGACAAAGATCTGCTCTGGCTCAAAGCCCTACGCCTGGCGCCTCACCTTGGGGTTAGAGTTCGGCAGGTCCACAGTACAACCTGAAACCCGGCACCTCCAGCGGCGATGTCACTTGAACGAACAGCCTGTCCACAAGCGTCGTCGTCGAGATGGAATGGGATGGGATGAACCCTAGCGTGTTGAGAGGGGGATGGGATGGCGAATAGTAGAACCGGCCGAAATTCCTAAACCCTTGAAGCTCTCAGTGTCATAGGTTAAACGAGTATGTTACAACCGACCGACTCGATCCGACCAATCAATTTATTAAACAGGTTAAATAGATTAAATGGATCAGCTGTCTGAAACCTGAATCCGACTTGATTATTAAATAGATTAAACAGGTCAATCTATTTACGATCTGAACTCGTTTAAGCTAAACCCAAATCTATTTAAGGCAGGTTGAATGCGGATTGGGTTGGCGGGTCTGGTCGATTTTTGCCACCTCTATAAGAGAGTGAGGGAATGATGCGGCAGTGGTGGTGGTGAGAGGGAGAGCGTACAACGCAGCAATAAGAGAGAAATTATTCATTAGAATGGTTATACCACGTGTATCTTATGCTATCCAATAACAAACCAGCACATCATCCAAAAAAATTAATTTTTTCTTCAAATAGTAAAAGTTTTCAGCAGGCCAATTATAGTTAATAGCAAAATTTTTTTATTTAAAATTTTCAATCAAGCTTGAATAATAGTGCTTCTTTTTCAAAATAGGTGATGTGCTGGTTTGTTATTGCATAATGCAAAGTACATATGCTAGAATCATTCTAACCAATAATTTCTCATAACTAGAGAGAGGAGGAGCAGATGATGCGGCGAGAGGCATGGTGAGGCAAGGAGACGATAGATTTAAGGATTATATATTGTGAATGTAATTTTGTAAAGCTCTAAGGGGGTGTTTGATTGCGGGGATTTAGGATCCTGAATGGGAATGGAAGTGACTCCTATTCCACCTATTTTGTTGGGGAAAATTTTATTTCGATTTTGAGTGCCGGACGGAATGAAAATGATTCAGTCCTCCTAAAATCCAATCTCCACTCTTCCTTAAGAATTGAAAAAAATCTCCATTCAGAATAGGAATGTCCACTGTTTTAGGGGGTGTTTGATTCATGACCAAAATAAGAATCTGAATCAGAATTGGAATAGATTGAAATAGAAATCAGAATG
The DNA here is from genome assembly GCA_000441515.1 of Elaeis oleifera. Classification (NCBI taxonomy): domain Eukaryota; kingdom Viridiplantae; phylum Streptophyta; class Magnoliopsida; order Arecales; family Arecaceae; genus Elaeis; species Elaeis oleifera. Next base: position 134,803 of record KE505563.1, on the reverse strand, counting down.
GCCATATCTCTCGACATATTTAGTTCATGACTAAAACTAGAATCGAAATCGAAATAGAGATTTGAATCCTTAAGAGAGAGTCGAGATCGGATTTTAGAGAGATTCGGTCATTTTCATTCCACCTCGGAATCAAAACTAGAATGGTACTCCTCTCAACCAAATGGTTAGAATGGGAATCACCCATTTTCATTCCCATTCCAAGCCCCAACTACTCCCCAATCAAACACTTCCTTAAGAAATATCATATATATTATATAATATAGTTATTAATTTAAATAATACGCTCGAGCTCAAATTTCTGGCTTGGGCAAGCCCATCAAGTTGAAAAACTAAGCTCAGGCTCGTGCAAAATTTGTTAGAATTGGGCGGGCTAGACAGGCTACCTAGTCTTTGAGTGCGCCTATTATTCACGATCTGGATGGCCCACTAGGTTCGGTCAAGCTCTAAGCATTTTAGGTGGATTAGAACTAGATTTTAAGCTTGGTGGGTCAGGTCAGGTTTGAAATATGAGCCTATCTATTAAATAGGTTGGGTTTAGATTTTGGTTGGTCTGACTAAGTCTAGCCCAAACCTAGTTTTCCATCCTTTTCATTCTCCTCTTCCTTCCTCCCGCCCTTTCTCCCTCTTTCCTTTCACATTCCACAATTTTTTTAAATAAATTAAAAATAATAGAAGCTCGGGATCCAGCTCCAAGCCTAAAAGCCCAAGTAAGTACAAGGCTCATGCCTGAGAAATAAACCTGAAGGCTGGGCTAGGCCGTACCCAAGATTCACTAATCTTTGTTACACTTTGTACCAAGCCTAGCTCAAGCCCAACCCAGCCAGCCCAATGAAAAGGTCCAAGGTTCGCAAAAGCAAATTAGTAGATCTGCATATGAGGTTTTCTAGTTCTGGGGATCCAGGTCCATTGCGTGGTTATCTCTTATTACTAGGGTTGCAATAATTGTATCCATATCTATTGTCTATTATTTATTATATTATATTATACACACACACACACATATATATATATATATATATAT
>KE505563.1:114048-127026 GCA_000441515.1 Elaeis oleifera | reverse complement strand
TACTTTTACTTGGCTACCGCCCCAGAGACGGTTAGTTCGGTACTCGTCCAGGAGAATGAGAGCTGAATTCACCAACCCATATATTATACCAGCAAAGTGCTCCATGAAGTCGAAACTCGGTACTCAAGAGCAGAGAAAATGATATTTGCTTTGGTTATATCAACGCAATGACTCCGTCCGTATTTTCAAGCACACGCCATCGTGGTCCTCACTGACCAACCCCTGAGGGCGATCCTGCATCGCCCCGACACATCAGGACGACTAGCGAAATGGACGGTGAAGTTGAGCGAGTTCGACATCCAGTACCGACCGTGATCTGCTTTGAAGTCCAGGTTCTGGCCGACTTCATTGTGGAATGCCCAACAACCGACTAAATATCGAAAAACAGGAGCTCCAAAGAACTACGACCTCTGAATATAACCCTGAGTCAACTTGGGTATTACACATGGACGGAGCTTCCAATGCTCAAGGGAGCGGGGTCGGGTTTCTGCTTACCAACTCGGAGGGAGTAGTTACCGAGTACGCCCTTCGATTCAACTTCAAAGCCTCTAATAATCAAGCCGAGTATGAAATGCTTCTCGCTGGCTTGAGAGTGGTGAAGGAGCTCGGGATCGACAGCCTCAGAGTCTTCTCCGACTCCCAGCTGATTGTAGGGCAAGTCAGAGGTGAATTCGAAGTGCGGGATCCGACTATGGCAAAATATTTTGGAAAGTGAGAGATCTCGTGGCGCACCTCAAGTATTTCGAGATCTCCCACATTCCCAGGATAGAGAATGCTCGGACCGATGCACTCTCCAAGCTTGCGACATCCACCTACGGTGCTTTGGGCTAGACACTCGTAGAGAGTCTCGAGCAACCGAGCATCGACAAGGTTGAGGAGGTGCTGCAACTGATGACCGAACCAAGCTGGATAGATCCGATCGTTCAGTATCTAACTGACGGAACCAGCCCCGAAGACCCCACGGAAGCCAAGCGACTCCGGTGGACGGCCTCTCAATATGTAATGATGGATGGGCGACTCTGCAAAAGATCGTTCTCCTTCCCTTGCTAAAGTGCGTAAGACCGACGGACGCGGACTACGCACTCAGAGAGGTGCATGAAGGGATCTGCGAAAGTCACCTGAGAGGCAAATCTCTGGCCTACAAAGTCCTACGGCAAAGTTACTACTGGCCCACCATAAAGAAGGATGCGGCTGATTTGGTTCAGAGGTGTGAGCCATGTCAAAAGTATGCCAACATACAACATCAGCCCGCCAACCAGCTGACTTCCATTGTCGCTCCGTGGCCCTTCGTCCAATGGAGAATCGACATACTCGACCCTTTCCTCCGACATCTGATCAAAGAAAGTTCATAGTCGTCGCAATCGACTATTTCACCAAATAGGTGGAGGTCGAACCCCTGGCGCAAATCATCGAGCGTAAGATGGAAGATTTTATTCAGAAGTCCATCATCTCCAGATTCGGACTGTCACACACTATCATCACGGACAATGGGCGATAGTTCGACAATCAAGACTTCAGAGAATTCTGTGCAAGATTTCGTATCACGCACAAGCTGACCTCGATCGGGCATCCACAGTCCAACGGGAAAGTCGAAGTAACCAACCGGACTATTCTGCATGGACTGAAGACTCGACTGAACGAAGCCAGAGGCCTCTGGGTCGAGGAATTGTACTCGATCCTGTGGGCGTACCGAACGACACCCCGTGTTTCGATCAGAGAATCTCCTTTCAATTTGGCCTATGGGACGGAGGCAATGATCCCACTTGAGATCGGGCTACCATCGACTAGAGTTGAGCAGTACTGTGAACCAGGCAACTTCGAGTGTCGGAGAGCTGACTTGGACCTCCTACCCGAGCTCCGACGCGAGGCTCAACTCCGCATGGCTTCCTACCGATAAAGAGTGGCCCGATACTACAATGCTAAAGTTAAGCCAAAATGTTTCAGATCTGGAGATCTGATTTTAAGGAAGGCAGAAGTCTCGAAGCCTCTGGATCAAGAAAAACTGTCTCCGAACTGGGAAAGATCCTACAAGATAGCGGACATCTGCAGGTCGGCGCCTACCGACTTGAGACCCTGGAAGGGACGGTCATTCTCCGGACTTGGAATGCCGACAATCTAAAATTATACCATCAGTGAATTCTGTATGCTCTTGTTCAGAATACAACTCAATTTCAAAATCCCAGAGTTAGCGAAGTTCGGCTCTCCACCGTAGGTCGGCCCTCGTCAGAAGTACGAGCCCCGACACCCCGACTTGGGCCCAACATTCCGTTGGAAACTTACGGCCCGATCACCGACGACACATTGAACTCTTACGAGAACCGCTCTGTCTACACTAACGGAAGGCCAGCGCTGGCGATGAAACCTCTTTAAGTTGAAGCCGCGCTCCTTCCACGGTCGACTCTCGATCAACGCGGCTGGCTAACTTGCCGACTTGGCTTCAGCTAAGAAGGACAAAATGCCAAGATGATCGAGGTCGCACTTGCGACATACCGACTTGGTCATGACCGATCGAAGGATATTCGGTTTGCCACCGTTTATCATACATCACGACGTATATGCCCGACCAAGGGCCGGGTGACGGATATTCGACTTGTCATCGTTATCCTAACCAAATACGTCAGATACTACTCGACTATCAGATTCTATGGAATGATCGTGTCAACAAGCTACGTTCGGAGATTGGTTGACACCCGACTCGACGTGCATGCCCGACCAAGGTCTGGGCGACGGACGCTCGACCTACAGTCGACACCCAAGCCAACTGCGTCGAACGACTCTCGACCATCGGATCCTACGCAACCTGTATGACAGTCAGGATGACGGTCTGCGATCGGGGCTTGCTCTGCCCTTAGCATGGCGCGCGCTACTGACTATCTTGATTAACTATGCTGGATCCTACCGAACGTCCTAACGAGGTATGTCGGATCTATGACCTATGCACTCGGGGATATCTCGGTGAGACATACATTTTGAACCACATGCAAGGGAAATTTGAAAAGTCTTCGATTTCATTTAGTTGAAGTTAGACTTACAAAATTAGGTCGAAGTCCGATTACAAGTATCAAAGGTGAAACAAAAACAAAATAAAAATAATGGAGCAGATACTCCGACTACTCGTCGGAATCGGCTTCCTGGACTGGAAAGGGTTCGAAAGCGATCGCTGTACCTGCTCGGGTCGGAGTGGGATCGAAGGTTGGAGCCGCCTCACCTTCGGTAGCTCGTTCCACTGGCCCAGGGACGGCCTCCTCCACAGCCGTCTAATCCTCCAGTACTGGGTCGGCCACCTCCTCTGCGGCTTGATCCTCCAACCCCGGAGGGACGATGCTGCTCAGGTCGAGTTCCAGGTATAGCCTCTGAATTGCATCCCGAACGTCCTCATACCCCACTTGGTAGGAGGTGAAGCCGCTCTCAAGAAGCTCCTCCCGGTACTCGTTCGAGCCGCGAAAGTCCTCCACCGCCCGGCTTAACGCCTCTTTAGCCAACTCCACCTCCGCCATCGCTATGTCGGCGTCGGCTTGGGCGGAGGACAGGTTCTCCTCGACTTTAGCCAGATTTTTCAGGCTAACCCAAAGTTGTTCGCGCTCGGCCTCGAGCTCGCTAATGCAACCATCCCGCTCACGCCGCAGCCGATGAACGGAACGGTCTTGCGCTTGGCCTGCTCGCAGGCCGACTGAAGTTCGGCCTCCGAGGCAGCCAGACCGTCGGTGAGTCGGGAAATCTCCTCCTCGAGCCTGGCCTCGCAGTCGACCGACAGCTTCAGCTGTTCCACTAGCGTCGCCTTTTCGGCTTCGACGGTCTCCATCCTGTCCTTCCAGGCTGCTCGGATGTCGCCGAACCTCCGATACCCGATCTCCAACTCGAACATGTTGTAGATCAGCTGCAAGTAGAAGGCCGATCGTCAGAAAATAAATGATGAAAATAATAATGGAGAGGAAAGAAAAGAAGAACTCACCCGATCATGGTTGGGTAGAATGAAGAGAGCATCTTGGTCACCTACCGACTCTTCAAGAGCTCTCAGTCGGCCGGAAGAATGGTTGCCTGACACAACCTCCTGGCCAAATTGTGGTTGGCCAGGGCCGATGCTCCCTCGAAAATCCAAACGTCGGACGATGCGTCGGTCCAACCGACGCCCGACTCTATCCAGCGGACGGACAGACGACTCTGACAATGACTGCCGACAATATCCGACCGAAGGTATGCCGGCCAAATAGACTAATATTGTTTTCAACCGATCGAACAGCCGAACCCATATCACCGACTCGCTGTCAGGGTGGCAGCCGACATCCGACTTCCACAAGGCATCAGATCAGCCGACGGTGTTTCTGAGTCATCACCCGACATCTCGGCAATCAAATACCGACATATAGTCAGCCAGCCCGTCCAAACGCCGTACAACCGCCATGGGCTGTTGCCCTACCAAGGACATGCTGTACGACCACCATGGGGCGTTGTCCTGCTAAGGACATGGATTAATTCCAATAACCTGACAACCCATGATGATTTGATAGCCCCCGATGATTTGACAACTCCCCAGTTGTCTACACCATTAATGGCTGGACCATACCGCATTCTACTATAAAACGAGGTAAGACAACGGTTTCGGTAAGCTCTCTCTCTCGTTGAGCCCCTGACTTTTTTCACTATTGCCTAGTCTCCTCTCTGACTTAAGTATCGGAGGGTCCCCGTCGGAGACATCTCCGATCAGCGAGGACTTTCCCTGCAGGTGCGCGTTCCCGACGACGAGGGGATTGGCCGCAATAATATATATATATATATATATACACACACACACACGCACACACACATGCGTGCACACACAATAAAGGCTCAACTTGTAAAAGAATGGTGTTGATATTAGTATGCTCTGATATTTTAAACTCATTGGTTAATATGCAAGAGACATTAATGACACCAATATCGATATGCTCGTATTTCACCAAAGTCCATTTCTTAATGCACACTAGAAATTTAGATATTAAATCATTTATCGATTTTAATTTATTATATTATTACATTACTTTTCAAAAATAGTTTGAAAAGAAGAAAAAACTGCACTCCATATGTTGCAAGGAGCTGGTATCATAATATAGGTATTAATGACCAAAGTTTCTATATGGACACTCTTGTGCAGAGGTCTTCGTTCACCATGTGGATGTGGGTTTCTATTCAATCACTATATAGATACAATATAATATCTTACTTTCAAAGATGTCTCAAGCATAATTTATCATATTGCTATATTGCATTTCAAGAGTCATTGGAAAAGAAGAAAAATCATATCCTACATATCATACAGGTTAGATATTAGTTTATATTTATATCTATCTATCTATCTATATATATCTAGGGGGTAGTGTAGGTATCTATTATAAAGCTCTCCATTTATCATGTGGATGTTAGTATTAAGATGCTGATATAAGTTAGCTACCATTAAATTTATTGCATAATATGCAATATGTATGAATAGTATCTATATTTGTTGGATAGTGCCTCCTCATGTGGTGCTATACTTCCTTAAAATAAAGGAAATGAAGAAGAGTCCAAAAAGACTCATTGGTTAGCCTATTTAATAGAGGGAAGGGGCACGTAAAAGCAATTAGAGCCAAGTGCATGGAAAATCAGCCAAATGCGAAAAAGCTAGGTGTGAAAAATCGGAGCGACGGCATAGCGGGGAAGGAAAAAAGGTTCAAAAAATAGGCTTCTTTGTCAGAGGATCAGATGGTTGATTCTATTCTAATTTTCATAAATTTTAATATATTATTTTGATATCAAGAACTACAAGTTGAGCAGTTTTGATCTTTGAAAAATCTTCTCCATAAATTATTCAAATACCTACATTTGATGAGATCTGCATTCTGCTCCTGTTTATCATTGAAATCCATCTTATCAATGATGAATATTTTGTTATGGAAACCAAGATTTAATCTTGAACATATATTTGTATAGGCTCTAGTTAATTTAGGAAGATTTGTAGTAATCCTATAATTTATATAGTGGAAGATTGACAACATAAATATGGTGTCTTTGTACTTGGTTTGATTTATATTCACTAGATTTGATATTATTGAGTTATTATCTATTTTAATTAGCATATAGACGATAGAATTTATTCTGGATATAATTGTGTTTGTGGCCTTTTCACTCCAGCAATTGATATCAGAGCTATGGTTAGACGGTCGGTGTGGTTTGTGCTAATTAAAATAAAGGATAAATCTAGTATGATTAAATTAACTTCATCAAATTATTCTTATGGAGGATAATAATGGAAGATTTATTATATTATTGAGATTTATTTGAGTCGATTGAATTACAGAAAAAATTGTTAGATAATGTAAAGGTTGATGAGTGAAAAAAGTTAAATAGAAAAGCCATGGCTACGATTAGACAGTAGATTGATATGTGTAATCCATAATATTGTTATAGAGACAGATGCTTATCAGGTTTAAAAAAATTGGAGAATCTGTATCAGCGAAAGAATACACAAAACAAAGCCTACCTGATGAGAAGACTTATGAACCTAAAGTACAAAGAATGCTTCAGAGTACTAGAATAATTTTTAGGAGATCTTGAATTAGTCGGTTATGATGTAATTATTTTTGATGATAAGGTGCAGGCATTGATCTTACTTAGTTCTTTATCAGATGTTGAGAGGCATTGGTGTTGATGCTAAGTAATTTCACTATCAATGACAAACTTACTATGACTATGGTGAATGATAGTATATTTAATGAAGCAAATAGATGAAAAGAGCAAGATTTGATAGATACAGATTCTGAAGTATTAGTTACAGAGCAGAGGGGGAGAAACAAAGTAGACCCTCCTACAGCAAAAAGGATGATAAGTCCCATGACAGAAAAGACAAGAAGAAATCCAGAGACTAGTTAGAGTTTAGGAAGGATATCATTTGCTACTACTGTAAGAAGCCATGACATTTTCAGAAAGAGTGCAGAAAGTACAAGAAAGATCAAAATAAGAGTGGTAGAAATAAAGAAGAGATACATAGTACAATTGCAGTGGCATTTGATGTTGAGGTCATGATTGGCTATGATGACAAGTATATTAACCTCACATGCCAGAAATCTAGTTGGATAATTGATTCAGCTGCTTCATACCATATTATATCTCAGAGAGACTTCTTCTCATCCTACTCTAAAGGTAATTTTGGATATGTCAGGATGAAAAATGATGTAGTAGCTCAGATTGTTGGCATGGAAGATGTTTGCTTGGAGAGCAACATCGGGTATAGATTGCTGTTGAGAAATATGAGGCATGTTCCTGATATCCGGTTGCACTTGATTTTGCTTGTGTCTTAGACGATGAGAGCTACTTTATTGCTTTGATAAAGAAAATAGAAGCTCACCAAAAGTTTCTTGGTTGTAGCAAAAGATAAGAAAGCTAGCTTTTTCAAATTGCAAGCTAAGATATGTAGTGGAAAGATAAATACAGTTGAGGAGATCTCCACAGACTTGTGGCATCGATGATATGGCCATCTAAGTGAGAAGGGACTTGATACTCTATCTAGACATAATCTGCTTCTTTTAAAAGGTACGCACTTGAGAGCTTGCACTCACTATTTATATGGCAAGCAATATAAGATTTGATTTCATAAGCTCCCCTCAGATAGGAGATCATATGTGTTAGATTTAATTCACACTGATATATGTTCATGACCATAAAGATACTTGATGGTGTACTATATTTGTTACTTTATTGATGATCATTCTTGAAAGTTGTGGGCTTTGTTTTGAGATCTAAATACCAGATGTTCGACGTCTTTAAAGAATTTCATGCTAGTGTTGAAAGAAAGAAGGGAAGAAAATCGAGATGCATCTGAGTAGACAATGGTGATGAATTTCGAGGTCCATTTGAGAGATACTGCAGATAGCATGATATTAGATTGAAGAAGACTATCCCAAAGACATCTCAGTAGAATAGAGTGGCAGAGAGGATAATCGTACTATTATTGAAAGAGTCCGATGCATACTTTCTTATTCGAAGTTATCTGGCCCTTTCTGGGATGAAGCTATGAGGACTGCAGTTGACTTGATTAATCTCTCTCCTTCATATATCCTTAATGGTGATGTTCTTGAGAAAGTATGGATAGAAAATCAGTTTCTTATGACCATCTCAGAGTATTTGGATGTAGAGCTTTTGTTCATATTCTTAAAGATGAGCGGTCAAAGCTTGACAGTAAGTCAAAGAATATATCTTTCTTGGGTATGGATGTAAGCAGTTTGTATATTAGGCTATGGGATCCAATAGAGAAGAAGCTGGTCAGAAGCCAAGATATAGTGTTCTTTGAGGATCAGACCATTGAGGATATGAAGAAAGCAGATAAGCCAAAGTCTACTACATAGTTATTTATTGATCCACCTCTTATGTCTCAAGCCAGAGTAGATGTTGATGATGGATAGGCTATAGAGAATATTGATATGATGAATGATGAGCCTACACTGGGTAGTGTATCAGATGAGCATAATGAGAAAGCTCCGATACAATAAATGGTAGACCAGTAGTTGAGAAGATCTATCAGAGAGCGTCAGCCTTCTCAAAGATATCCTTGATATCAATATGTGATGGTAACTGATGAGGAAGAGCCAGAATATTTTAGGAGGCTATGTCACATGCACAGAAGAGAAAGTGATTTGAAGCCATGCAAGAAGAGATGAAATCACTATATGAGAACAATACTTTTGATTTGGTGGAGCTACCCAAGGGAAAGAGAACACTCAAGAATAAATGGGTATTCAGACTCAAGATAGAAAAATACAACTCATAACTAAGGTACAAGGCGAGACTGGTTGTGAAGGGCTCCAATCAGAAGAAGGATATTGATTTTGGAGAGATTTCTTACCCGTGGTCAAGATGTCTTCGATCCAAGTTATTTTTGATTTGGTGCCGGTCTGAATTTGGAGATTGAGTAGCTTGATGTGAAGATAATATTCCTTTATGGTGACGTTGAAGAGAAACTTTATATGGAGCAGCCAGAGGGATTTATAGCTAAAGACAAGAAGAACCTGGTATGCAGACTGAAGAAGAGTTTGTATGATTTTGAAACAAGCTCTTTGATAGTGGTACAAAAATTTGATTCCTTCATAGTAGATCATGGGTATAATAGAACCACTTCTGACCATTATGTATTTGTAAATAGGTTCAGTGATGATGATTTCATCATTCTCTTATTATATATTGATGACATACTGATTGTTGGTCATGATGCCAAGAGAATTCAAAATTTGAAGGCTAAATTGAGTAAGTACTTTGCTATGAAAGATTTGAGACCAGTGAAGCAGATACTTGGTATGAGGATGATCCATGACAAGAAGAATGGGAGATCGTGGCTATCTTAAGAGAGATACATAGAGAAAATATTAGAGAGGTTCCAGATGAGCAACTCCAAACCAGTTAGCTCTCCACTTATAGGTCATCTCAGATTGAGCTCGTAATAGTATCCTCCTAATGAGGAAGAGAAGGGAGAGATGTAGAAGGTCCCTTATGCATCCGCAGTTGACAGTTTGATGTATGCCATGGTATACACTAGGCTGGATATTGCTCATGCTATAGGTATTGTTAGCTGATTTCTCTCTAATCCTAGGATGAAGCATTAGACTGCAGTGAAGTAGATCTCAGAGGTACTTATAGAATATGTCTGTGTTTTGGCACTGATAAATCTATGTTAGATGGATATACGATGCAGACATGACAGGTGATGTTGATTCTAGGAAATCTACATTGGGATACTTGATAACCTTTCAGGAGAAGCTATCTTATGGTAGTCTAGATTATAAAATATATTGCTTTATCAACTACAAAGGCAGAGTATATTATAGTGATAGAAGCCAGCAAGGAGTTATTGTGGATGAAGAAGTTCCTTCAGAAACTTGATTTGAGGCAAGAGAAATTTATCCTGTATTATGATAGTCGGAGTGCAATTCATCTCAGCAAGAATCTGACTTTTCATTCGAGGTCAAAGCATATTGATGTGAGATATCATTGGATATGAGATGCTTTGAAGATGAAGTTGTTATAGCTGGAGAAGATTCACACAGATGATAATGCTTTAGATATGTTGACTAAGCCATTACTTACAGAGAAGCTTGCAGACTACAGAGCTAGTGCTGGTTTGCTGATCCTCCCCACATAGGCGGAAAGGAGAGATTTGTTGGATAGTCCCTCCTCATGTGGGGTTATACTTCATTAAAATAAAGAAAAGGAAGAAGAGTCTAAAAAGGACTCATTGATTGGCCTATTTAATGGAGGCAATGGGGCATGTGAAAGCAATTAGAGCCAAGTGTATGGAAAACCAGCCAAACGTGAAAATGCCCGATGTAGAAACTAGAGTAGGGGCATAGCGGGAAGAGAAAAAAGGCTCAGAAAATAGATTTCTTTGTCGGACGATCAGATGGCTGATTCTATTTCAATTTTGATGAAATTTTAGTATGTTATTTCCGACATTGAGAGCTACAAGTTGAGTAATTCTAATCTTTGAAAAGTCTTCTCCATAAATTATTTCAAATATCTATATTTGGTGAGATTTGCCCTCTGTTTCTGTTTATCATTGAAATCCATCTTATTGATGAATAATATTTTGTTGTGAAAACTAGGTTTAGTCTTGAAGATGTATTTGTATAGCTTCCAATTGATTTAGAGAAGATTTGCAGTAATTCTATTATTTTATATAGTAGAAGATTCACAGCATAAAGTTGGTGTCCTTGTATTTGATTTGATTTATATTCGTTGGATTTGATATTATTGAATTATTGCCAGTTTTAAGTAGCACATTGAGGGTAGAATTTATTCTGGACATAATTATGTTTGTGGCTCTTTCACCCCAACAATATTAATGTACTCAATAATTATTAAAGTTCGTTATCTAACATGCAATAGAAATTGGTTATTAAAGCTTTTATTTATTATAATTTTTTATATTATTATATTACACTTCAAGAATAGTTGTAAAAAAAAAAATCATATCCCATGCGACTATTTGAAGCCTCGTAGGCTTCTTCAAATTTGATGTTGAGCTAAACTTTGGATGCTTCTAGACTTTAGAATGTTCAAGGTATGAAGACTTCTAATATCACTATTGTCCTTTAATCCTGGTCCATTACCTACTGGCCCAACATCTTCTTCTATTTGTGCATTCTTTCCACTGAATCCATCTTCCAACACTTTTGTATTTCCTTAATAATTGTTTTATCAATGTACTCTTTGAACAAGTCATCATTATCCTCATTAGTCACTTTTAAGTCACTTAGTGCTACATTAGGATCACTATTAGAACTATCCTTACCACTAGCAGGTCTATTCTTGAGTCTAAATCAACCCACCTAAACATCTATACTCACCTCAACTTGTGTATCACTATTGTGGATCTCCACCTTGGCCTCGGTTAATTGTATCCTCGGCACCAAATGAAGATACTCAAGACTGGACTTCATCAAGTATCAAGACCATTTTCGGCCAGCCTGATGCCAGGTATACACCTTAAACTAGAGCAAGTCCGCAGGGGGCACATGGACAACAGCACAGACCTTGGCACTAGCTCAGGTGAAGACCTTGTCCACAGTCGAGGTATTTCAGGTTGGCCCGAGCCGACCTCCGGCTAAAATATGCAGCCATCTCTATTGATAGAATCCACTCTCTTCTGACTCCAAAACCTCCAGATAAGGAAGGATATCTTCGATTGAATCATGCCCTGAATGGAAATAACTCTCTCCAGTTTAATCTATGCATGATATCTGTAAACCAATTGGAGTCCAGGGCGTGTCCGACTCTAACTCCCCTCTATAAATAGAGGGCATGGGGACTCTCAAGATAAGCTCTTAAAAAATTATTCTCTCATTCTCCTTGTTCTCCACTTCTTGACTTGAATGTCGGAGGATCCTCACCAAAAAATACCTTAGCCAAGACTTTTTGTAGATCCTTGGAGCTAGCCTCCACTCAACCTCATCACCTCGGTTGCTTGGATTGCCTCCAACCTCATGCATGGGATTTTGGCAGCAGCAGTTGGCATTAGAGTAAGGGTCCTAACTTGATTCGGGGTTTTGATTTGAGAAGGAGAGTTTATCAAATTCACCATGAGGCCACGATAAGGAGCATCGAATGCATCTCGTCATTCGAACGAAGTGTGGGCCAACAACATTTAGCAAGAGGATACTGCACCTGAGTCGATCTAGAAAATCTTCCTCTACCACCAGCACTGATGATTTTCATAAGCAGTACAACAGCCTCATCCAATAGGTATAGGCTTTGTCTGCGGTTGTATAGGGGATGCAACGACAGCTGCACCTCATCCTACCTCAAAAGTTTCACAACAGAATAAAGGTAGACCCACCAACCAACCTTCTCCCCTGCATAGTCCAAGGATGGATGCCAATTATTGAAAATTATGTCTCAAAGTCAATCGTCAGCCTGTTGACGGTTGTACTTATCATTGTAATTGTATATGAATTATTGAATTAATAAATATTATTAATTTTTTATCACTGTGTACATCTCATTTTGAACTCCTGTTATGTGATGAAATCTTAGGACTATTTGATTCGATATAGGAGGATATATCGTTTAGTCCTTAAATGAGTTTGCGATCAAATGATATGCTATTATTAGGACGATAGACATATCAAGTGTAGGTTGTTGTGTGCCATATAGGTTGGTTGTCCTCTTAATCAAAGAGCGTGAAGATATTGATATGGCATGCAGGTGAAATATAGGAGTACATTTCACTGAACGTGACCAACTCCAGAGCACTCTGCTGTCAAAAGTCACTCCGAAGGGATATAGATATAAGTGTCCCTCCGACCTGAGATCACCACGGTGATTTGCAAGCAACTCACTATGCTTTGGTGCCGGACTATTTAAATTTTTAATTCAGCGATGAAAGATTTCTGGACATAGTCAAGTACTTGTGAAGTCGGTGTGTGAGTCAAGATAAAATTGATCCTTTCGAATAAGTAGAATTAATGTATCAGTGTA
>KE505563.1:58447-68935 GCA_000441515.1 Elaeis oleifera | reverse complement strand
TTGTGTCTACAAGTGAGCTTCCGATTCTGTAGTCATCTTTCTTATGCTGTATGTGGATGATATACTGTTACTAAAAAATGATATTCTGACTTTGCAGAGTGTGAAGCTGTAGTTATCATTACAGTTTTTATAAAGAATTTGAGAGAAGCATCCTACATCCTAAGATGAAGATCTATAGGATTGATCTAGAAAGTTGCTTGGATTATCCTAATCCACGTACATCGATATCTTATTGAAGCAGTTCAACATGGATAATTTCAAGAAAAGCTATCTTTCGATAGGTCATAGAATTACTCTTTTTAAGAATAATTATCTGACAACTCCTGAAGAATGAGAGCGTATGAGTAGAATATCATATGCTTCAACAGTGGGATCTATCATGTATGCTATGACGTGTATGAGACCGGATGTGGCCTATTCACTGGGGTAATGAGTAGGTACCAGTCTGATCTGGATGAAAAGCATTGGAAGATTGTGAAAGTAATTCTTAAGTATTTGAGAAATACTAAAGACCAATGGTTTATCTATAGAGATACTGACTTTAAACTTGTGGGATATACTACGTATCATTTGATCGCGAACATGTTTAAAAATTATACGATAAATTCTCTCTTTATCATATGCTAACATAGTTCTAAGGACTTCATCACAGCACAAGAGTTTAAAGAAGATATAACTTAGTGATGAAAAATGTCAGAATAACTATTACTCATTTATCAATAATTCATATACAAAGATGAACTCAATCGTCATACGATTGATTTTAGGATATAATTTTCAACAACTTCCACTTGGACTAAAGCCAATCAGGATAGTATCTTATACCCAGCTTTCATTTGAAGTCATCGAACTCTTTGATCCCGAGAGCTTTAGAGAAGGGGTCGGCTAAGTTCTCCTTTTCATCGATCTTCTGAAGCTCGATGTCACCTTGGTTCATGATCTCTCACACCAGGTGATAGCGTCCCCCTCCAACTTAAAACAACATCGTCCTCAGTAGAGAAAGAAAATAAAAGATGCAATAAGTAAAAAGAGTCAAAAAAGAATACACCTGACTCAATATGTTCTCAGTCCAGTGGGGTTCTTCAGATGTCCTTGAAGATTTGGTTCTCCCTCCAAACTAAAAGGATAAATTAAGTGCAAAAAATTGGATTGCCTTTCAGGAGTGCTAAGTTTAAAGTCTTCAGTTAGATTTTATTAAGACTACTCCTAAGAAATTAGGTTGCCTCCCAACAAGTGTTAAGTTTAAAATCTTCAGCCAGGCTAAGTGGATCTTTTAAATTGTTCTAGATGATAGATCCACCAAATTGCTGGGTGCACCTAACCATGGTGGATGGTTGGATGAAGTCCAATCGATAATGTTCCGTATTGAATTTTCTTGATATTCTTCTTGTGTACCTACATGACATATCTCTTGATTATTGATAACAGGAGGTGGCTTGGGTTGTAGGATAGGTGCTGATTCTAGTGCGGGGGCTAGGATAGTACCAGATGACTCTAAAAATAGCTCATGCTTTGTTATCCATTATGGATCTAACAGATCACTCAGCTTCTCTACGTCATCTATTCCAACATAGTTTAGAAATTTGCGTAAAGGATCCTCAGTAGGATTTTCAGGACTAACTTGCTTAATGACTATAGTATTTGGTTCTTGAGGCAGCACTCGGATTGGACAATCCATTGTTGGGTCAATGATTATCCCTCTAATAACTTCTTCATATTCTTTTTGTATACCTATAATTTGGGCTTCCTGGTCAAAGGTTACATTAGGCTCTAGGAATGGATTTTTAACATAACTAGGAATGGCTTTCGTTCCAATATAGGTGGGGCCTCCAATGAAGGAGCTATAGGTGTGATAGAAGGAGGGGCATTTGCTCATATTTCATGGTCCATGAAGGAGTGAAAATTGTCCATATCCAAATGAGCTAGACAGGCTTGCAGAAGGTCTTGAGAGGGTATGGCAGGGTGGCTTCTTCTACAAATCCCTCTAGTGCATTAACTTCACTAAACTCATTACTTTGTGATCCCGTGATACCATTGAACATATTCAACCTTAGCTTTTTATTCCCAAACAATATGTCCATGGCTCCCATCCTATAGTTAATGCAATCATTGGCTGTTGTAAGGAAGGATCAGCCTAAAATGATTGAGATTTGGCTAGGATCGCTTCCAGATTCTATCTCCAACATAAGAAAGTCTACGAAAAAGTAGAACTCATCCACCTTGATCAATACATCCTCAATCATCCTAAGGGGTACCTTAACAGATCTATCAGCTAATTATAAGGTAATCGACGTGGGTTTCAATTCTCCAAAATTGAAAAGTTTATAAATTGAGCTTGAGAGAAGGTTGACACTCACCCCTAGATCTAACAAAGCTTTCTTTATGGTGAGGCCCCCTATGACATAAGAGATGATAGGGGCACCAGGGTCCTTAAGTTGGGATGATATGGCATATTGGAAGACTGAGCTAGCTTGCTCAGTGAGATGGACTTTCTTGGGGATGTGTGCTTTAGATTTGTATTTCTGGATGCACAAATCCTTCAAAAACTTAGCATAATTCGGGACCTACTTGATGGCATCTAAAAGAGGAAGGTTGATATGGACTTATTTAAATAGTTCAAGCATTTCATTCATCTTGACCTCCATTTTGTCTGAAGGAAGAAGTGTTTCTAAAGCACTTGGGAATGGAACTCTAAGTGTAGGTGGTGGGAAATTGGTTCATTCCTCTCCTTGGGTCTTCCTTATTGTCAGGTAGTTTGGTATGAGTTTGGGTTCTTAATGTATTGGCTCTTTTCGACTGTTTTAAGACTTTTCCACTTCTAAGGGTCATCATAGATTTAGCTCGCTCGGGAAAGGTTTCATGGCCATTCAAGCTTTTAGCCATATACTATCCCCTAGGATTGCTTATGGGTTGGTTGGGTAGTTTCCCTTCCTCCCTTCTACTGATGGCATTAGCTAATTGACCTATTTGAGTCTCTAGCTTGGCTATCAATTGCATGTGAGATTGAAGAGTCTGAGAATGAATTTCTATCCTTGCTAAAGCTTGTAGAACCTTCTCCTTAAAATAAGAACTATAGTTGGTGGGAGAAGGTTGAGGGGCATCCTGATACTGAGGGCATGATGTGTTCTTGAACTACATCCCCTGGTGATTAAGTCTATGGGGAGCCGGGTTAACCATAGATTGTGGTTTTCAAGAGAAGTTTGGAATATAACTCCAGCTTAGATTATACATGTTGGAGTACATGTCATTTTCTGATCTAGAAACAGTATGAGTTTGGGCCTGGTGGCTTGCTCCTGTACAAGCTCAGGATACTGATGGGCTGCTGGACAATCATCAATAGCATGAAAGACTCGAGTAGATTATACAAACATCTTATGACTGTACAGATGGAGAAGAGGGGATCGACTTGCAGTAGTCGGTCGAGTTTTAGGATAGTGCGTCCACCTTGCTGTGGATGTCTACGGAGTGGCTCACCTCATACATTCCATTTTTTTGGGTCCTAACCTGGGAGCTTCTCTAGATGTGGTAGACATGTAATGTAAGGAATTTTCACTCAGGATCTCGAATAACTGCCAAACCTCATGCTCATTTTTAAGCATGAATGTCCCACCATAGGAAGAATCAACCATTTGTCTATGCTTTCTGACAATCCATCGTAAAACACTGGACCAGTTGCCATTTGGGTATGGCGTGGTGTGGATACTTGCGGATAAGTTTTTGAGCCTTTTCCAAGTTTTATGGAACATTTTCCTCTCTAATTAGGAAAACTAGTTATAGCTTTTCTAATTTGATTTGTTTCCTAATTGAAAAATGTTTCTTGAGAAATTTTACTTGTAATTGGTCCCAGATTGAAATGGTCATGGAATCTAATGAATGTAGCCAATATTTGGCCTTGTCTTTAAGTGAAAAAAAAATAATTTCAACCTAAGGACCTCATTAGAGAGATTTTGAATTTTGACGATAGAACATATCTCAAAAAATTCATTCAGATATTTTGTACGGATCCTCATTACTAAGTCCATAGAAAGATGGTAACATTTGAAAGATGCTGGACTTAATCTCATATTGAGTCGCTTCTATCGGAGGTACATGGATACATGAGGAGTAGATATATGATGGAGTGAAGTACTCCATCAATTAGCATGGTGGGTCAGTCTTGCTATGTGCATCCATAGTCTTAGTGTGGGTTACTCTAAGGGTTCTCTCCATTTCAAGATTTAAGGGTCGTAGTTCTGGCTGTAGTGATCTACGACCGAGCATGCAACCACAAAATTAGGATAACCCTGATTTATGTATTTGATTTATTTATTTTTATATGAGAAGGGGAGAGAGGACGAAGAAGGAGAGTTCTAAAGATAAGAGTCCTAAGAGAATCCTAGACCGACAGATGATAGATGAGAGTGTTTTAGTTCAATTTAACTTTTACTAGCAAACAAGTTATAAATAAATAAAACTCTATTTAGGGTTATCCAAGGTCTAGACAACTCCTAACTGCTAAGGTTGCTTTTGAGCCCTTCAAGTTAGAGGCTAACCAACCAACTAGTCAGGTAAGTGTAAGATCGGTGGGGGTCCTCCCATTGCTTTTTTTAGACACCAATTAAATTGATCAAGTAAGCGGAATCAATTAAGTAACCACCTTCCTTTAGGATCTTATCCTTGAACTACTTGCCTAGATACCAGTTAACTGATCAACCCTAATTCGATACAACTCTTAGGATCCCTTGTCCTAGTGAGCTCGAAAAATTTTAGGGGTCAACGTCTAATTAATTTTAGATTAAAGGCTTGGGTCAATGCAATATGAAGGTGGTAGTTTATGGGCCAAAGAAGGGTGATAAAATCTCCATCTTATGTTGATTAAGGTTTTGCCCTTAAGATAGTTTATGAAGATGTAATGCAATGTAAACAGAATGTCCAAACAAGTTAGTTTGATGTTTAAGTCTCAAAAAAATCCTAATATATTATGCTGATTTTTTTTGTTATTATATATTTTTCTTATGAACTAATCGTGCCAATGTTCTCCGACAATGGTGCCAAAATTTGATCGCTATCGTAAATGGTCAAAAATAAATTTTAACTTAAACTATATAGATAGGGTGAGTCAGGGTGGAATCCATAGAGATCAATGGGGTTATGTTCACATTTTAATTAGGATTTTGTTAGAGTTTTAGTTAAATTTCAAAGCTAAAAATATGAAAGAGTGAGAATATGATTGAAATTAGAAATAAGAATTCAAATTAAATTAAAACTAGTAAGCAAGAGATTAAGATGTCTCAGGATTTTGATTCAATTTTAGTATAATATAAAGTATTTCTTCAATATGCAATTATAAAAATTATGATTGATCCCCGAGCATGACCTATATCATTGGATACGGATCGTAGTATCTTGATCCATCCCTACGTAGCCATAGGCTATTCAAAGTCTCAAATCATAAAATAAATAATCTATAATCAGATTTCGAGCGTAATCTATCTCGCTGAGCATGATTGTATCTTTAGATCACGACTCATCTTGATATAGCCATAGGCTATTCAAAATCTAAATTATAGTCCAAAAAAGAAGCACAATACTTGAAGCAATGAAAATGAATTTTATTCATGGAAAGAAATTATTACAATCAAGTTTTAATTACATAAAAAATTACAAATATAAATATCAAAAACCTCAACTACTCTCCGAAGATGAATATCCTTAGCCGCACATGATCCCTTCTCTCCTTCTTGCAAAGGCTTTTGAAGGTTTTTCAGATTTTCGAATTCTTAGATGATTTTCAAGGTGAAGGTATGGAGGTCTTTTTATAGGTGTTAGGAGGGAGGAGGTTTCTATGGTTTCTAGATGTGGGACTAAAGAAGGAGAGTAGATGAATGGTTAGGATTTTATTTGCAAAGAATGAATGGATGGATGGGTAGCTTGTTAAATAAGAAAGAGAGGGAGAGATAGACTCAAGAGGGCACCTTCTTTCTTTCCTCTTTAGACTCTTTTAAAAATTCTAACTTCTTTATTTCCATCACAGGTCATGTCCTAGGTACTCGCATGAAGCCCCGCCTGCTTGAAGACTCGCATGAAGCCGAACGCAAACCTGTTCTCGCACCCACTCGTGAACCACACCCACTCACCCAACTCTCACTGTGGGTCCCTGCATCCAGTGTTCCAAAGGCCATGTGCCTTCCTTGTTTTGCCTCCACGTGTGTGCCTATTGAAGCCCAGCTCCCAGCTATAGCTACATGTCCATCGTGTTGGTCTCCTCTTTTGAGTCCTCATGCGCTCCACTTCATGCCCAACACATGCACACAGCCCAGCATGGATCCCCTCTTCTTATGGCATGCAGGTCCATGCGTCCACTTCTTCCTGCAAAGGCCTAGTCCCTGCTCGCTCTCAACTACATGCCGTCCATTGTTTCAAGTGTGCACTGCATGCGCATTGTGTCCACAAAAAATAGCTTGGCTTCATCTAGAGCTTGTTAAATGCAATTATTGGGGCCTTTTTCCGGTTGATTGGTGGATAATCCATAATTCCTAAAATAATCATAGGAACCATCAAAAACTAAATAATAAAGATTAAATAACATAGATTTTGATACTTCTTTTGCCATAATTAATGCATTAATCATCAGCCTCTGCTTAACCTCGTCATCTTGGCTGCTTGGATCACGTCCGACCTCGGGCATGGGATTTTGGTAGCAACAATCACGATATCAAGTTGGAAAACCATTGACATTAATTTCATCAATAGTCCTATCTTTCAAAGTCTAGGAGCAATCTGATTGGAGAGAAGAAAAAATTCCTTCAACCTACTTAACTCGAATCTCTCAAAAAAATTAGAAGAAAATAGAACAATTATGAAAGTAGGGCTTAAGACACCTTTTCTTTCTTTAATTGATTCTCTATTTCGAAACTAAGGTACATAGTCCCTATTTATAATAGTGAGATTTGTCTTTGCATATGTTGGGTCAATTTCTCTTTCTAGCTTTTAGAAGGGCCTCCATCTTTGAACAATTTGGATCAGATTTTTCTCCTAATTCGAATAGGATTAAGTCTTTTAAAAAATAAGTTAATAAAATCATAATAAAAAATTTATAAGAGAGATCTTGACTTTTATATCAACTTTACCTTCTATCATTTCATCTAATTTTCATAGATTGAAAATAACATCCGATCAAAGTCCTTCTCCCCCAAAAAAGTTTTGATTTGACCAACTTGTTTCGAGATCCAAATAATGAAATTTTGGCTCAATTCAGCCTCTTTAAAAATTAGATAAAAGTCGTAGATCTCAAAAAGATATCCAATTTTTAAAAAAGATCATCTTAATCTGACATTATGATTAAGTTATTATCTTCTGAAGTTTAGCAAGTACTTGGACTTCTAATATGGCAGATCTTGCTATGGAATCCTATCCAACCTTTACTTGTAGTAGCTAAAATAGTCCACATTGAATCTTAGATCCTCCTAGATCAAGACTTCCCTTGTTTAAGAGATTTAGTAGGAGATTTAGCTCCTGCTAAATCAAAACTGAAGGTAGAAAAATGCCTCCTTCCTTATCTCGCAGTTCAACCATCTAGTTTTGCTTGAAGATTGTTTTGGCCTTTTTCTTTGCTAGATGGTCTCAATGAACTACTTAGTTCAATCCCATATTTGGATTTCATGGTAAGGATGCTCTTTGCTGCCCTTCCTTATTGACGGTAACTACGACGACTTCTTTTGGATCTCGATTGATTGATTGATGAAATCAAAGGATGATAGCTTGGCCTCTCATGAGTAGTATCAACTTCTCATACCATCATCACGAACTTATTGCAGGCATTTACAAGTTTTTTTGCCGGAGCTGTAGTTGCAATATCCATATTCCTTTGTGTTTTGGAGGCGTTGACCATGAACTCTTTTTCATCCTTTATGAGATGATACTTCCACTACCATCTGTATGAGACTACATCTCAATCCCAATGATACGAGCTTGCAAGGATAACCTAGCAAACATCCAAACAAACTACTTCACAAGTTATTTCATTAGTGGACTTCTCAATAATGATGAACTTGAAGGTACATCGGTGATCTTCAACTTGACATCCTTTAAGTTTAACTGAGAGGATAAAGATGTGGATGAGATTTGATTTGCAATCCCAACTTCTAAATCATATTTTCAGAGATGAAGTTTTTCTAGTTTGTAGGATTTAAAATAGTCTTGATGATACTCTGCTTCACTTTGATCTTCAAGCGGAAGAGTTCCTCATGTCTCTAAATTTGCCTTAGTTATTGTCTTAATTTTCCTCATCATCAAGCTCAATTTAGAGTCTATTTGTTTGTATTTAGATAACTCTTCAACCTCTATAGCATTGAGGATTGCCTTCCCTTTCTTATCGAAATCATCATCCTTTGGCTTCTTTTGGTATAGCTTCAATTCAGGATGAAGCTTTCAACATTTTCCTTGTTATGTCACTAAAAGTTGCAGTGATTATAATAAATTTTGTTGACGTGCTTCTTGCCTTTTTGTCTTATTTAGACCGATTCTTCTCCTTAATCCCCGTAGCTTTCATGTTCACTTTGCGATGCCTTCAACTTTGAAGAGCTTCAGCTCCTTTTGAACACTCTCATAGAGACCTCCGATGTACTTCATGCAAGCTACACAATTGTCAATAAAGATTCCTAGGGAGATTGCTTACTTAATCATACTTCTACCACAGATACTGCCACTGGATCCACCAATCTTTCTCATGGTTGACTGGATAAAACTACTTCTTGATTAGGCCTTTGAATTTGCTCCATATTATATTAGAAATATTGTTATTTCTCTTATATAAATTCTACCATATGAGAGCATAACTAAAAAGCTTGAGATGAGCAATAGCTACCTTCTAGACACAGAGTATCCTTTACATAGTAAGTATGTTTCTAATTAACTAGTCTAACAAGTTATCCAGCCTTTCTACATCAACAGTCTTATCGTATATGGGGATCTCGATTTGAGCTTCAACTTTAAATAGTTGAGAGAGTTTTTCATACTCTAGGTTATTTATTCTCCTCAGTCGATGATGTTCTATCTCCAAAAGTAGGAGACAACTCTACAATAGAAGTTAATGGTGCTTATGCTTGCATTGAAAGTATTGCCAATTTGGAGATGATTTTGATGAGTTGGTCAATCTTCTTTTCTAGTTGTGTGAGATATTTTTTTATCTTGTCATCTATTAAGGAAGAACTAGTAGCTATACTCACTTTTTATCATTTGATGTCTTGAAGTATGGATAGCCCTTCTTCTGATTACTTATATTGCTCGTATATCTAAACTATGCATTAAAGCCCCTCACAGATGTAGAGGACCGATGCTCTAATGCTAACTTGATTCGATTGAAGAGAAGAAAAATTCTTTCAACCTGCTTGACTTGAGTCTCTTAAAAAAAATTTAGAAGAAGATAGAAAATTGCAGAAGTAGGGCTTAAATTTTTTCTTTCATTAATCAATTCTCCACCTCCAAACTAGGCTATATAGCTCCTATTTATGATAATAAGATCTGTCCTTACATAATTTGGGTTAGATTCCTATTCCTAAGTTTTAGAAAGACCTCCATCCTTAAACAATTTAGATTAGATTTTTCTTCCTAGTTCGAATAAAACTAAGTCTCCAAAAAAACTTGATTAATATAAAAATTATTAAAGAAATATGAAAATTTCAAAGATAGATCTTAACTTTTATATTGACTTTACCTTCTATCGCTCCATCCAAATCTTCATGGATTTGAAGATAACCTTCGATTAAGATCTTTTCCAAAAAAAAGAATTAGTTTAATCAGTTGTTTCAAGGCCTAAATGATAGAATTTTGGCTTGATTTGGCCCTCTTAAGGATGGCCAAAAGTTGTATCTCAAAAGATACCAAAGTTTAGAAAAGATCATCTCAATCGGATATTGGATGATCGAGTTATAGTCTCTTAAAGTTTAGTATGTGATTTGACTTCCTGAGATGGCGAATTTTGTTCTTGGATCCTATCCAACCCTTACCTCGTACTAGCCAAAGTAGTCCATGTCAAGTCTTAGGATCCTCCTAGATCAAGGTACCAATCTTTGAAGCAATCCATTCCTCTGCACTAGTCCCTTGAATGCCCGAACTATAATCTTCATTCCTTCTCTCCACCATCATTTCCATCCACCTTATGCACTATTATTTCTATGCACTACTAAACCACTCTATTCAATTCCTTTGCCTTAATCTATGTAAGATGGCTATTTATCCTCATGTATTAATGGCTGTGTGGATGGGAGAGGGAGTGGAATATCTTGCTCCACTAATGTTTCCTCCGCATTATATTCAACTACAAGAATTCAAAATTTTAGTGGTAAACTTTTAGTGATGAAATACAAGTATAATCACCAAAAGCCTTATATTTACCAATGAAAATAAGAAGTGATCATAATAAATCATTTTGGTCAATATCTTTAATAACAAAATGAGATGTTATCACAATCAATATATATACATACATACATATATATATATATATAT
>KE505563.1:7953-19725 GCA_000441515.1 Elaeis oleifera | reverse complement strand
CCCAACACTAATATATCATCGCTCCAAAGAAAAGATCATCATACCCCAAATCATTTTAATCACACCAGATTTTGCACCTCTGATCCCTCTAATTTGTTTAGAGCTATGCAAAATCCATCAATGCATTTGTACTCATAGTTATACAACAACCAATGTTATTATAACTGCCCAAGCTTTGAGTAACAAATCATGTGTGTGATGTCCAATGATTTTCCTTGGATGCTCATGCCAATCCATCAAGGTTTGATTGCTTTCCTAGTCATGTTCCGCTAGATCGCATCACTCCTGATCCTTGGAGATCATGCTAAGGTAGCAACACCAAAACTTGGCTTCTCATCAGAGATCCAAGTCCCAAAGGGCATGGTATTTGGACTAAGGTCCATAGAGCTCACACAGTGATGAAGCAGGGATCTATTCAATCACTCCCTTTAATTGGTCATCTTATAGCACATATAGTATGAGATTATGCTATGGTGGAGTTCCCACGTAGGGTTTGTCACGTTCAAATTCACACCATACAGAACTCAATTAGAATCCTCATAAAGATACTGACTTGAATCCTCAAAGATTCAAAATTGGCTATTATAGGCTTCATGGAGCATGGATACTTTTTATGTTTGACTTTCTTGAAGTCTCATCTTGGTTCTAAGCCAAGGCGACATTTGATTTTAGTACATAATCCTCACCCACCTCCTAGGCAACAAGGAGATCACCTACACTTGGTACCTGATGATTTATGTCTCATCCCACTTGCTATCTTAGTGTGGGGTGATTTTTCATGTGAGAGGGACAATCGAAAAGAAATCTAGTGACAATAATTCTTAGATATGTGTGCTAAATTAAACATGACAATTATGCAACTCAACAAAGATTGAAAAACTTATTTCATTAATGCATAAAAGATAGTACAAGCATATTAACATGCTTCTGGAACATATCTCTAGCAATGGGTTTGGTAAAAGGATCAACAATCATATCATTGAGTAGATATACTTCAGTATAACCAGCCCTTATGTAATGATGTCACGAATAAAGTGATAGCATGTATCAATGTGCTTGGACTTTTCATGGTACTTAGGATCCTTTTCGTAAGCTACGACAGCCATGTTATCATAAAAGATTACAACAGCCTCATGAAGAAGCTTTGTGACATTCAAGCTCTGCAAGAATCTCTTTAACCATATAGCCTCTTGTATAGTAGCAGTGCTGGCAACATACTCTGACTCCATCATGGATAAGGAGATGTACTACTGTTTCTTGCTACACCATAAAATGGCTCCTCCTCCAAGTAAATGTGTAATCCGAAGTAGATTTATGCTCATCTCTATCTGCAGAATCATTAGCATCAGTATATCCAACCAACTTGAGACTCCCACCTTAATAGCACAAAGCCATATTTGTGGTTCCTTTCAGATATCGAAGTATCCTTTTAACTGTAGCCCAATGGGTAGTACCAGGATTACTTTGGTATCTGCTGACCATACCAACTACAAAATATATGTTGGATCAAGTACACAACATAGCATATATTAGACTACCAATAGTACTTGCATATGGTACTTTTGCCATCTGTCTCTTCTCTTCTTCTATCTTAGGACATTGCTCCATGCTAAGGTATAAGCCTTTCTCCACTGGAGTATCAATGGGTTTGGAGTTGTGCATACGGAAATATTCTAAGATCCTTTTGATGTAAGTTTCTTGAGACAAACTCAAAAAACTCTTGGAATGATTCCTCGAGATCTTAACCCTGAGTATATAATCTGCTTATCCCCTGCCCTTCATCTCAAATATGGAGGATAACCACTTCTGAGTGGTGATGATCAACTCCATATCATTTCTAGCTAATAGAATATCATCCATGTATAACGAGAGAATGAGAAACTTATTCTCAACTTTCTTGATATATACACAATGGTCTTCTTCTATCATCATAAAGCCCACAGATGTGATTGCTTGATGAAATGTACCATTGCCTAGATACTTGTTTTAGACCATAGATGGATCGTTTTAAGTGACACACTTTGTGCTCTTATCCCTTGGCCTGAAACCCAACTGGTTGATCCATGTAGATCTCTTCATTTATTCTCCATTAAGAAATGCAGTCTTAACATCCATTGGAATAATTCCAAATCCAGATGTGCAATTATAGCTAGGATGAGACAAATAGATGCAAATTCTACCAGAGAAAGAACATCTCCTCATAGTCCCCACCTTTCTTTTGGGTGTAGCCCTTCACCACTAGACAGGCCTTATACTTGTCAATCGATCCATCTGCCTTTCGTTTGATTTTTAAGACCCATTTATTTCCTATGATCTTGCATCCAGGCGGAAGGTCAACTAATTCCCACACATGGTTCTCAGCCATGAAGTTATTTCATCTTCCATAGCAGCTAGCCACTTATCAGATGATGGTGAGTGCATAGCTTCCTCAAAAGAAGGTTCATCAGCATCCATAGAAATGCTTAAGGACTCACCTTCTATTTCAAAGCATTTGCGAGGAACATTTGCACATATGCTTCTATGTAATTGTAGATCCTAAGAATGCTCAAATGATTTGCTCCCATTGACTTCAACAATCTCTTGGATAGGTTGAGCTTCCATATCCATATCCTCATGTTGGGATGCAAAGTCTTGAGATTCCTCTAACTCATAAAGGTCAAGACTTCCCTTAACCTCACCAATACTAGGAAAGTCATCTTTCAGAAACTCAATATCATGGGATTCTATTTCAGTTAGACCTCCATTAGGATGTTCACCATACATTACATAGCCCTTAGAATGTCCAGGATATCTAATAAACACATTTATTAGCTTTGGAGCCTAACTTCCCAAAATTATGGGAAGAGTGGTGAACATACCCTGCATATCTCCAGGGGTGTAAGACTTTCAAATTAGGCTTTTCACCATTCCATAACTCATATGGAGTGGTAGGGACTGATTTGGAGGGCACGCGGTTAAGGATGTATGCTACTGTTAAAAGAGCATCTTCCTAGAACCTAATCGAGAGATTGGCCTGAGTCATCATCGACCTAACCATATCTAACAAAGTATGATTTTTTCTCTCTGCAACACTATCTTGTTGCGGATGTTTCAGGTACCGTCAATTGTCGGTCTATACCTCTTTCCTCACAAAATTATCTAAACTAATCATATAAATATTCTTAGCTCCTATCAGTGCAAAGAGCCTTAATGCTTTTCTCTTTTTGATTCTCAACCTTTGCTACAAAGCATTTGAAACAATCCAAAGCTTTGGAGTGGTGAGATAATAGAAAAATAGAGCCTTATCATGAGAAATCATCTATGAATATGATGAAATAAGTTGCACCATGATGTGCTTTTACATTCATAAGCCCACAAATATCTGAGTGGATAAGTTCTAGAAGATGAGTAGCCCTTTAGCCTTTCCAAAGGCTTCCTGCTGGCCTTTCCAACAAGACAAGGCTTGCATGTTGAAAGATTCACTTTGGCGAGCAAGCCCAATAGCCTTTCTCTAGCCAATTTGGATAAATTTTTGTCCAATATGTCCTAATTTAGCATGTGATTTAATTAAATTAGACATAACACAGAAGAAGAAGTTATTACTAAAATAGGACAGTTGTTAGATTCAAAATCTAAATCCAACATAAACACACCATCTTTCAAATATCCATGACCATAGAAAGTTTTATCAAGATAAATAGACAAACCATCATTCTTGAAACTAAAAGAAAATCCTAGGTTCATCAATGCAAAACTAAAAGTAGATTACATCGAACAATGGGTACATGAAGTACATCATGGAGGAGTAACTTGCGCCCATTATGCATAGTAAGTTAGTAGATTCCAACTTCAAGGACTTCTTCTTCAGCTCCATTTCCCATCATCATGAAATGTCTACCCATTGGTAATCAATGATAATCTATATATCCTGCATGATTACAGGTCACATGCTTGGTTACTCCTGTGTCTATAATTCAACGAAGGAGAAAGTGAGCTACAAACACATGTGAGCAAACTAAGTTTTAGAAGGGATTATTTGAGGACAAACTTTTTGTGGCTCGGTGCATATCTGAGCGAAGTGTCCCTTCTTTCCACAGTTAAAATATTTTAACATGGACTTATCTTTCTTGCCACCATGCTTGCCTTTTTGGCACTTGGTAACCTTTCCAGCTTTAGATCCCATACTTTGTTATCCATGTTTATGTTTCTTACACTGAGGACCATTCCCTCAATGATGTCCAGCTTGAGCTACCATAGTAGCACTACGGTTCACACCTTTACGCTCCACCTCAAGCTTCAAATGGCAAAAAATGTCATCTAAGGTCTTAATTCCTTCATTGTGTGTGAGCACTATCTTCACATATCCCTAAGAGGACTCAGGAAGTGACCAAGTGACAGCAAGGATCTATTGCTTATCTATGAGATCATGACCAGCAGCTCTCATTTCTTTGATCAAGGAGGACATCACCCTAGGGTGCTCAGACATGCTATGCTTTGGGTCCATCATGTATTGATTGAACCTAAGCATTAAGGTATGAAGCCTAGTAGTTGTTGTCCCACCATATTTTAGCCTTAATTGATCCCACATCTCTTTGGCAGTTGGGTAGCTCTCAAACTCCCAAATGAGATTATCGTGCATGCAACTCAACAAAGTAAAGCACGCACTCCTATCCCTCTTATACCAATTATCACAAGCCTCTTGGTCACGGTGATGCTGGATAATATTTCCAGCTTGAGGTGGGTTCATATTGATGGTCAGATGGTCGAGCAACTCTTGCTCATTCAGAAGTTTCCATCAAGTTTCTCTTCCTTGTTTAATTCACCAATTATATTCTTGGAGGCCAGTTCACAACATCATTGCATGGGTTTAATTAGGCACATATCTTAAATAATGGCAATTCAATTAGACATCCTAAACTCTACCCATATTACTAGTTCGAAAATTTCACATACATGCTAGTAATCATCACCAATAATATAAGCATGAATTAAGCATCTAATTGCTTTTAGCCTAGGGTATGGGAACGACTCCCACTATGCATGTGAATCATACATAATCTATACATTCATGGGTGAGTTCAACTATAGAACTTCATTGATATTTTGGAGCCCATGTCCAAAATAAACAATATATATATGGATTAGGCGTGAAAACACATCCCTTTACAACCCCTCAATGATTACATACATTTCTTCAAAAATAATTACCTCACCATGATTGAATCCTATTACATCAATCTATAAGACCTGATGTGGTGCTTGATGCATGTCGTAGCACACCGAAATTAACCCTACTCACTACTATGTAGATAGGATGATCTGGATCGTACCTATAGAGATCTAAGTCTGATTGTTTCAAAATAAAAAAAAATAGATTGAGAGAAACTAATAAAGAGATAAGAATATTGCAATAAAAAGACTTTTTATTAATCTAATAAAATATATATAAAAAAAGATAAAAGTATGATACAAGATAATTAACTCCAAGTTGAATCTTCTAGCTATACCCAATGGTAGGTATGCTTCGTTGAATCTTTCATCTTCCTCCATGCAAACAGTGATAGGATGGCTGGAAGGCTTGGTCTAGGAACTCCAAAGAAGAAAGATAGATAGAAATATGGAGATAATAAAGAAGAAGGGTAGCAGTACTAGGATTAGGATCTCTCCTAGATTTGATAGAAGGAATGCTAGGGTTAGGACCTCCCCGATCTTTTGGGCATGGAGAAGAGAGGAGAAATGATCCCCATAAAGGAGTGTGTGAAGCTATGGAAGAGGGGAGGGGGTGGCAAGGGCTTATATAGAGGAGAGGGAGAGGAGGCACCATGAATAAGGACCATTGGATCTAAGATTTGGTTCTTAGCCTTTGGATCATATTCTTTATTTGCTCCATTTATTTTCTTCCTATTTTGCATCCATGAGCTGGCGCCTTGAATTAATCTTCCTTGGATCTTCATTAGTTGCTTCTCATCCATTGATCTTTAAGTCGTGTTCACACTTGGATCCATGTGAAAGGTTATCTTCTAATCTGGATCTTTGAATCTTGAGAGCTTGCATCTGATCCCTTTATGAGTAAGTCATGTTCACACTTGAATTTAATTAGCCCTTGAGCTAATTGCCTGGTTCACTCGAATCTAAGCCAATTTAAATTCAATTTAAGTTGTATGAGCCTAAACTCCTAATTATCTATAAAATAGACTAGAGAGCATCAAATTTTAATAAAAAATATCAATTATTATCATATTTATATCCTTTAGTGACTTAATTTAAGTATTTATCAGTGCTCCCAAGTCTCAGGTGGCCATGGAAAAGGCCAAGGTTCATGACCCATGAGGCATTCATGGTGATTTGGGCCTAGGGTGAAAGGCTGTCAACCTTCACAGTCTTGAGATCCAAAAAATTTGAGTCTTGAGGGGCTAACTTGTATTGGACTAGGTTTGAGTCCAAAAAGATGATATTGGATGAAGTCATGGGTGTACATAGGCTTGGATGAGTGTAATCTCACATTTGATTAGCCATGAGAGTTTTTGGGTCAAGTCACATTGACTTTGTATATTAGCATACATTGTATGTGGATTTTTGATTAAGCCAATCAATAGAGATCATTTTTCCTCAATTTTCTCTATCTTCATCTTCTCTCTCTCTCCTTGCTTGCAGCCTAAGAACACTAGCAAACCCTAGCCACCCCTCTTGTTTCACCTGCCAAGTTTGGAAGGGAGGAAACCCTAGCACCTAGGTTGTTTGGCACCCCTTGTTCCTAGTGCCTCCATCCTTGTGCCGCCCCTCTTTTGTGGTGATTGCTTGCTGGTTCCAGTCCTCCATGAGTCTAGGGAGGTGCTTTAATAGTTGGTATCAGAGTGTGGTTCTTGTGGAGAAGCAGTAAGAAGCCTGGAGCAAGAAGATTTTCAAAGGTTGAAATTTTAGCAACATCCTGTCAAGGTATTTCTCAAATCCTTTTATGATTTGCTATATTTATCGTTTGGATCCAGCCATAGAAAGTAGAATAAAGGTAGATTTTGAGAAGTTTGATGAGAAGGGGAGCTTTTCATGTGAAAAGTTCGGGTAGAAGATCTGTTGGTCCAACATGAGTTGGATCTGACATTGGAGGAGAGGCCGGAAAGAATTACAGATCGACAATGGATGTCTATGGAGAAGAGGGCTTGCTCTTTGATTAGAGAATATTTGACAGATTTAGCCCTCTATTCGATACTGGAAGAGAGGATCCCAAAGAGATTATGATTGAAATTGCACACCTTGTACATAGAAAAGAATATGTGCAACAAGTTGATGTTGAAGAAGTAACTGTACAACCTTTGGATGTAGGAAGGTAGAGATATCATGGTACATATCCAGAAATTCGATCACATTAGCAATGAATTGCTTAATATTGGGTGAAGATGGAGGAGGAAGATAAGTCATTGCTATTGCTATGCTCGCTGTCCCTTTTCTATGATCCATTGGTGACGACGCTGCTCTACGAAAAGGAGATACTATACTATAAAGACATTATCTTGATGCTACGATCTAATGAGCAGAGAAACAAGCTGACCAAGGAAGGTATTCCTAGGAGGGCTTGGCCGTGTGGGAGAGATCTGGAAGAGAAAAGAAAGAGACAAGCAAAGAGGATGGTCAAAGTCCCATAAGGGCAAGAAGGAAGCCAAATGCTTCAAATGTAATGAGATCGGGCACTTCAAGTGGGATTGTTCGCTTTGGAAGAAGTAGGGAGAAAAGAGAGGATCTGATTCGCTAAGTATGGTGGCTGATTTTGAGATGAAGGACGACCTCTTGATGGTGTTGGATAGTTATAGGAATAGCACAGAAGTTTGGACCTTAGGTTCAGCTTGCTCTCATCACTACACACCAAACCGATCTTGGTTCTCTATATACACCAAGACGGATGAAGGAAGCATGATACTTGGAGATAATCATCTATGCAAGGTTGCTGGTATAGGGACCATCAGGGTGAGGATATTTGATGGGAGCATAAGGACTCTGACCAATGTGAAGCACGTTCCAGAGTTGAAGAAAAATCTAATGTCGCTGGGCTAGTTGGAGCGAAATGGCTACAACTTCAATAGTCATACCAGGAGTAAAATTCTGAATATTTTCAAAGGAGTCATGGTTGTGATGAGAGGGAGGAGGTTGGAGAACAACCTATGTAGGATGGCAAGATCTATGGTGATTGAGAAATCCAATGCAGCAGCTGTAGCGCAGGATCAATAGGAGGCTTATCGGTTGTGGCACTTCCGCCTGGGCTACATGGGAGACTGAGGGATGAAGGTGCTGAGCAAGAATAGATTGATTCCAGATCTGGATGGTGGCATTATAGAGGTATGTGAGCCATGCCAGATGGGCAAATATAAGAAAGTATAGTTTGCCATCAGTACAGCTCGCAGTGCACCCCCACTAGAGCTAGTTCACACTGATGTGTGGGGACCGACCCCAGTTTCAATCAGAAATAGGGTGAGATACTTTCTTATCTTGATAGATAATTTCTCAAAAAAGATTTGGATCTATTTTATGAAGGAGAAATCAGAAGTCTTCATAAGGTTCAAGGTCTGAAAAGTCGAAGTGGAGAAAGAACAGGATTGCAGTGTGAAGTGTTTGTGGTCAGACAATGACAGAAATACACCACCAAGGAGTTTCAAGTTTTTGTGAGGAGTGTGGCATCAAAAGATACTTCTCGATGAGGAAAACTCTTCGGCAAAATAGGGTGGCTGAAAGGATGAACAAAACTCTTATAGAGAAGGCAAGGTGCATGAGGCTACCGATAGGGCTTCCTAAGACGTTCTAGGTCGATATAGTCGATGCAGTCTATTAATTAGTGAATCGATCACCTCACACTAAGTTAGATGGTGAAATTCTAAAGAGAAATGATCTGGAAAGAAGGTGGAGCTAAACCATCTAAAGGTGTTTGGGTGCACGGCTTATGTGCACGTGGGTGCTGGTGAGCGGAGCAAGTTGGACACCAAGTCAAAGAAGATGATGTTCTTTGGTTATCTGTGAGGTGTTAAGGGATACCGACTATAGGATCCCTTGGAGAAGAAGACCATCATCAGTAAGGATGTGGTCTTCGATAAAAACTCAGTTCTCCAAAGGCAAGGAGGCATGGAGAAATAGTAGGAGGTCCAACTGGGCAGTAGTGGACAGCTAACTTCTTACACTGTTTTGCCTTTTGTAGGTGCACCTGGAGGATTCAATATTCAGGTGGAGCACTCTCCAAAGGTGTCTCCACAGGTGGACAAGACTGAGACAGGTGGTAAAAGTCAAGAGGTTCAATAGAAACAAGTTGAACCCAGAATAGACATCGGGGTTGCACTGCACATGCTCAAAAGAAATGTGAGGCAACCAGATCGATATGGCTTCGAAGAATCGGTATCATATGCCCTAGTGATAGTGAATGGGGACCCCTACACCTATGAGGAGGTGGTAAAAAGCCATGACAAAGATAGGTGAGTCCAAACGATGTCTGAAGAAATGCAGTCTCTCCACAAAAATCAGACTTGGCAGTTGGTGCAGCTGCCACAGGGGAAGAGACTCATTGATTGCAAATGGGTTTACCAATGCAAGGATGGGATTTTGAAGTAGGGAGGTATCAGGTACAAGGTGAAGTTAGTGGCTAAGGGATACTCACAAAAAGAAGGCATCAATTTCAATGAGGTGTTCTCTCCGATAGTTTGGCATACATCCATATATATGCTGTTGAGTATCGTAGTAGCACAAGATCTGGAATTGGAGCAGATGGATGTCAAGATGGTCTTCCTCTATAGACATCTAGAGGAAAGCATATACATGGAGCAGCTACAAGGATTCAGAGAGCCGGGATCTGAAGAGAAAGTCTGTTTGCTATAGAAATCTCTCTATGGGTTGAAGCAATCATTGAGGCAGTGGTACAAGCGCTTTGAGTCTTATGTGAGGAGTATTGGGATTTCTAAGTGTGAATTCGACTCCTATGTGTATGTGAAGACTTTAGAGGATGAGTCTAGGTTATACCTACTCTTGTATGTAGATGACATGCTGATAGCATGCAAGAGTAGGAGGGTTATGTAGGAACTAAAGATAGCTTTATCTTGAGGGTTTGAGATGAATGATTTGGGGTCTACAAAGAAGATCTGAGGCATGGAGATCCTCAGAGAGAGAGAGCCAAGGGAGTGCTACATTTATCTTAGGGAGGCTATATTCGAAAGATCTTGGAGAGGTTCGGGATGAAGGAAGTCAAACCAGCAGTGCTGCCACTTGTCAAGCACATCAGTCTTTCAAAGACCATATCGCCACAGACTGAGTTGGAGGCTCAGGAGATGGAGAGAGTACCTTATGCCTCAGGAGTGAAAAGCTTAATGTATGCAATGGTATGTTGTAAGCTAGATCTAGCCCATGTAGTGAGTCAGATCCGTAGGTTCATGGTGCAGCCTAGCAAAGAGCACTGGGGAGCATTGAAGGAGATCTTTAGGTACTTGGTGGGTATAGTTGAAGTTGGCATCTACTACAGATAGTGAGATGGTGCTGAGAGAAGCTCTAACATATCCAAGGAGGCTCGGGGGTAGATGGAAAGGTTCGTGGATGCAGATTTGGTGGAGATGTGGACACCAGGCATTCAACGATAGGATTTGTGTTCAGCTTGAACGGGGTCCATTTTGTGGAGATCATGCTTGTAGTCCATCACGATCTTATCCACTATTGAAGCAGAGTACATTGGCATCATGGAGCAGCGAAGGAGGCACTATGGCTGAAGGGATTTGCATTGGAGATGGGCTTCACATAGGAAGCTATCAAGGTACACTGCAATAGTTAGAGTGCACGGCTGGTGGCACAGAACTCCATCTATCATGCAAGGATGAAGCACATCGATATCAGGTACCACTAGATCAAAGAGCTCATGGAAGAGGGCAAGGTAGAGCTGGTGAAAATTCACACAAAAGAACCCAGTTGACGCACTTATGAAGACTCTTCCATGGGATAGCTTTTGCAGATGTGTGGCATTGATGGGGCTGATGGATAGGATGGAGTTTGCTGAGGCCTTGGGGCACCAAGATGGAAATTGTAAGAACTTGTGTGGTGTTCTCAAGCCTCAGGTGGCCAAGAGAAAGGCTAAGATTCATGACCCATAAGGCATTCATGGGGGTTCTAGGGCTGATTTGAGTCCTAGGATGAAAGGCTGTCAGCCTTCACAGTCTTAAGGTTCAGAAGATTTAGGCCTTGAGGAGCTAACTTATATTGGACTAGATTTAAATCTAAGAAAGATGAGATTGGGTTAAGTTATGGGTGTACATGGGTTTAGGTGAGCGCAATCTCACATTGGATTAGCCATGAAAGTTTTTGGGTCAAGTCATATTAACTTTGTATATAAGTATACATTGTATATGACTTTTTGATTAAGACAATCAATAGAGATCATTTTCTTCCTCAATTTTCTCTCTCTTCATCTCCTCTCTCTTTGCTTGCATGCAGCCCAAGAACACCAGCAAACCCAAGCCGCCCCCTCTTGTTCCACCTGCCAAGTTTGGAAGGGAGGAAACCCTAGCGCCTAGGTTGTTTGGTGTCCCCTTATTTCTTAGCGCCTCCATCCTTGTGCCACCCCTCTTTTGTGGTGATTGCTTACTGATTTTATGTTGAAAATTGTATCCTAAAGCCAATCATTTGATGATTATGCTAATTATAATTATATATGAATTGATAAATAATAAAATTATTTAACCTTATTCATCACAAGGTTACATCTTTTAATGAACTTCTATGTTATGATGAAGTCCTTAAGATTACTTTGATCAATAAAAGAGGATTTATCATATAATTCTT
>KE505562.1:277398-289607 GCA_000441515.1 Elaeis oleifera | reverse complement strand
ATATGTGTGTGTGTGTGTGTGTGTGTGTGTACATATGTATGTATGTATGTGTGTGTGTGTATATATATATATATATTATATATATGTATATGTATGTATATATGTATGTATGTATGTATGTATGTATACATGCACATGCACACACATGCATGCACACACGCGCGCGCGCGTGTGTATCAATAGATAGATAGAGAGAGAAGGGAGGGAGGGGGAGAGAGAGTTCACTTGTTGGGATTGCTATTAGGACAGCAAGGAATAATGCTATCACATCCATGAAAGCAATACTTCGGTTCGCCATGGACAGAGTTCTAGCAGATAATGTTCACTAGAACCAGAATGCCTTGATGTGTTGTAGATGTACGAATACTCGTCTCCTTATATAGAGGCTTCAGGACTATAGCCCGTGTCTTTGGTCCATTTTCCATAGCTCCGTGTCTGTTGGTCCATTTTCCATGGAATTTAGTTGCACTGACGTAGTGGCTTAAAACTGGCATATGACGACTAAGTCATAGTCCAACAACCAATCAGTCCATCTATCATGGTTAATTCTATTGATCTCTAAAATTTTGCAAGGAGTCGGGACCCTTTTTCTTTGTACTTGTCCATATTTTCTTGTTTTCTTGACGGTTTTCCTGTATGGAATTGTTTATATGATGACTAACAGATGATGGAATTTGA
The DNA here is from genome assembly GCA_000441515.1 of Elaeis oleifera. NCBI lineage: Eukaryota > Viridiplantae > Streptophyta > Magnoliopsida > Arecales > Arecaceae > Elaeis > Elaeis oleifera. The sequence goes on along the minus strand of KE505562.1, from coordinate 288,929 downwards.
TTGGTCTTTTGTTCCATATCGGATTGTTATCCTGTTTTCTTACCTCATTTGTTCTCCGTGTGCTAGACGGTTAGAAAGCACGCTTTTTTTTAATAATCTTAATTTGAGAACACCGTTATACATGGACTTGAACCGAATGATAGCTCTCCCACCCCAGCGTTCGCCAAAATAACGTACTTTTTGTATTCACACTATGGCATCATATCTTGGCGGAAGTAAAACTGTGCATCTTCAAGATTATGATTCAAATTTTTCAGGAAAGAATATGTCAGGACCATTATAGCCCATATGGGGGGCGTTTGGTGATCCAATTGTGATCACCATGATAAGATCACTGGTGATCCAAATTTTAGAATGATCTGTGGTGATCTAAGATCACTATGTTTAGTTGACCATAGTGCACTGATTAAAAATTCTCAGGTATGTATAAGTAATTGTTAGTATGTTATGAGAATCCAAGACCACTAACCATATAATATCAAAAATATTCCTAATAGATTTCAGATGGAAAGAATAAAATGACAGAGGAAAGATGGAAGAAGGGGGAAGTCTTAGATTACCATGATTGGTTGAGGAAACATAATCACCGCTTCAAGTCAAAGAAAAGATACGTTTCCTCTTTCAGGAAGTAGGTATTTTGGTTTACGTATTTAAGATTATCATAATATAGTGATGTTGGATACCCATTCTCAAAAGTGAATTTTCTATCATCACATTGGATAGTGATTTAAGAAATGAGGATGATTTGAAATTACTACTATATGCAACCAAATATGGTAATCTCATCATCTCTACCCATATCACCCTTGATATTGAATGGATCACCCCATACCAAACGCCCCCATAGAGTAAAGGACACTATAGCATGGATTCATTAAGACTAACCACGAACTGAACATGGTGTTTATAAATGGATTTATATGAATTTGAATCTCTAGCCTAGTATGGACACCATGACTTAAATAGAGGGATATATGAGGATCTATGTAAATGTGTATTTAGTCTCATATCAATTATTCACTAGAAAGATTTTATATACTTATATAGAATTAAAATTTAATAATATCTTCTGGCTAGTCATTTTGGGTGAGATCTTAGGTTAGTACAAATTAATGTGAGGCCCAGCCTTTTATTTGGATTGACCAAATCTCAAGTCCACATACCACAAAAGAATAAAAAAAATAAACAGCTGGGCATGTGCCATGCATGTGCCTAGCCAAAAGAAGACTCCCAATCTCTGTTAAGTCCAATAAGAAAGCAAACTCCTAGGGTTGCCAAAATCCCAGGAAGTTCTCTATAAATTGGATCCCTTTTCTCTCCAAGGCTCACCACGAGCTTTGTGCCTTCTTTATCCCTCTTTCTTCCCCTTCTTCCCTCTTGAGTTCACTGATTCCTTTCATTATGGCCACCAGAAATCATGACCAGAGAACAACACCAAAGCGAAGGTAAACCCTAGCCTTACTCCATTCCTCTTCCTTCTACGGCCTTAAACACCGTCACCAGCCAAGGGATTGGCCAAAATTGATCGAAAAAAGCCCTACTCCCACATTCCTTGTTTTTGAAATTTTCTTTCCTTTTTCCAGCCACTACCACTATTGTTCTCCATTGATGAGCCTCTGGTCGAGTTTCTCCACCTCCCTATGATGCTTCCTCAAGAAGCCATGGCCACCGATGAGCGGCCAAAAGCCAAAAATGAGATGAAACCTTGATTTCCTACTTTTAAGGCCTTTTTTTTATTTCTTGTCGGCCAATCATCGTCAATAATTGTCTACTGTCGTCGGCCTCCAACTAAGCACTCTGCAATATTCCCTGATGATCCCGACCTATCCCTTTCCTCTTATAGGGGATGAAGACTTTCTCTTTCTTATTTTTCCTCTCATATTTCTCTCTCTTCTCCCTTTTCTCTCTCTAAAAGGACCCAGAGATCCAATTCAAATTTTGTCTCCACCTATCCATGTTGACCCTAGTAAGGAGATCCTAAGCTGCTCTGGTACTTGGGCGGCCTATCGAACCAGTCACCCCTCCTTGTTGAGTGTCTCTAAATCTACTATTGATAATTCCTATGAAATGATCCTGGTCTTGATTGGGTCCATGCTTCTGGATTTATTGATCGAGTCACTTGGATCTAACCCATTCCAAGCCTCCAAACATCATCACCTAGGCACTAGTCTCATTTTCTTATTGTTTAATTTATTGAAGTCATCGAATAGAAATTAATTAGTTTTAATATTATAAATAGGATTAGTAGATTCGTTTAGCCAAGTTTGAAAGTTTAGGCAAAAGAGGTGAGTAGACCTTTTATTCATTATTAATTTTTAAATTATCATATTTTCCATCTATATGGTTTGTCATTCGTGATATTATATTTTTCTTAAAATAAAGATCAGCGTATGTGATATAAAAATTATATTTTATTTTAAAAAATAGTTTCATGAATATTTTAATAAAATAACATATGTATGAAAATAAATCTTATCATGCTATTTAGTATTTTTTCATCTACTTATATATATTAAGAAAGATATAAGTATTTTAAAGGCTCTTAAATAGCTATATATGATCCACTAGAATTGGAGAAGATGGACACCATGAGCTAGCATCCATATGAAATATAGCCCTATTAGAAGATATAAAGTTGACATATGAAATACAAAACTCTATCGATTATGAATATGACTCTATCATAGGCATGTAGCACGAATATATATAAACAATGTTTTAAATTATAATATGAATAAATAGCAAAGAACGTCTTACGACACTTGGAACCATGCTTATAAAATACTTATGATTTATGCATGCATGATTGATTTTATGACTTGTTTTATCATATTATACTAAGAAAAGCTCTATTTTGTGATATCTATTATTTCTCTAAATATTGTATTATCATAAAAAGAATGGAAGTATAAGCTTTATTTACTAAGTCATGTAGCTCATATCTATTAAATTTTTTTTTCTCAAATGAATATGATCTAAGGCTGAAGCCAAATCAGATGCAGATTCGATACCAGCATATCTATATTTATTTATCTTATGAATATAAATCTAGATACGGATATTATTCAAATATAAAAAATTATATCTATATTTATTTTAAACAGATATGGCTATAATTCGAATACTAAAAGTATGGATAAATTATAGATATAAATTCGATAATTAAACTTCATGATTATATAATCAAAGATATTACTAAATAGATGATAAATCAAGTTAATAGTATGTTTATATGATTGTAAATTTTTTAAAAATTAATAACTACTATATAAATTATGTAAGATCATAGGTGCATTCGCATATTCAGATATATATGGATTAGATAGTTGTCTATCCATATCCATATTTATTTTTATTTGACGAATACAGATACGGATATGGGTACTAATCGGATCCTCAAATTTCTATCCAAATTCAAATTGATTCATATATGAAAAGAGATCCGGATGGATATCATCCATACCACTTTCACCCTGAATAGGATTGCAAGCAATGAAGAATAGTCTAGGCTTGGAGTTTGCATTAGCCAGCTTAATGATTTTGCAATGGAATTTAGTTTTCATGAACTAACTATGAAGTTGATGACTTTCTGAATTTTGAGGATAGAGATATTGATATTTAAATCTAGATTTAATCATTCTGAACTAGTATTTATTTAATTATTTAATAGTTGGTGGATTTGAAAATTGTTGATTTTGTGTTATCATGTGCTGTACCCACGGTTTTATGGCCATATCATATTCTGAATTTGGGGCATAATAATTACAGTGGCTTAAAACTGGGATATGATGACCAAGTCCTAGCCGTCCAACAACCAATCAGTCCATCTATTAAGGCTGGTCCCATTGAGCTTTAAATGTTTGCGTGGAATGGTAGCCCTTTTTCTTTGTATTTTGTCCATATTTCTTGTCTTCTCGAAGGTTTTCCGGTGTGTCATTGGTTTAATTTTGAGGCCTTCAATTTCCAGCTAAGTGTAATGACAGAGAGACTTGGGAGCCCACAGAGTAATGATTTCTACACAAAGAGGTCTTCCCATAAAAGCTTATCCTTTTTTATCGGAGTTCTTAACACAAGGCACTGCAAATTTCCTCGGCAATTAATGAACAGTTGGGAGTTGGCTCTTTGAGTGGCTCATATTACTTGTTCGCAGGAGAAACAAGCCACAATATAAAATTCAGCTAATTAATTCAACGGTGAAAATACAAGCTTGGACTTGACTCAACAATTTACTTGTTTTAGCGGTCCACAAGCAAAACCCAACATGAATAGCCAAGCCGAACCTAATTAAGACCCTAACCTTAGCTTGACTGGGCTGGTTAACTCGGGTGTTGTTGGGTGGGTGGGGAGGGAGAAAGAGAGACAGACCTTGTTCACTAATCCAAGTAATAATATCCGACAATTTTGATAATAAAATTTGAATGTGGGAAAAATTACATTATATAAACTTCAGGCTTAAGTGCTCTAAAATCTTCAATTTTTGGAGGATTTATTTCATCCCGAACTTCATTTGGTTGCAATCATATCATTGAACTTTTAAAATATTATAATTTCTCCCTTCACTACTCCTTCCATCTCAAGACCGTGATAGAAATGGTCACGTTCCATCACAGAACACTTAATTGAAGCTGATGTGACATGAAATTATCTGATGTAGAATCCTAAGCTTCTTCTCTCTTTCCTTGTCTTCCGGCTAGAATTTAAACTCCTTTCCTCTTTTCTTCTTCTAGCTAGAGTTTAGTCTTTCTTCCCTCTTTTCTCCTCTTCTGATTAGCATTTCTACTTCCATTTTTTTCATTTAATCCATCACTATTTCTCCAAACCTACATCATTGGCACCTCCTCTTCTAGATGTTTAGACAGCTGGATAAAGGTATTGATAGTGGTGAGGTTGTCGGATTATGGAGGAGGTAGTAGTAAAGAAAAAGATGAAGTAAAAATAAAATCCTAATTAGAAAGAGAAAAGAAGGAAAAAAAGTTTACAAAATTTATATTAACTATTTCATGCGATATCAATTCCTACTGTATATCACGTAACAGCACGTGACCATTTCCATCACGGCCATTAGACGGAAGTGGCCTCCAAGGAGACATTGTAATATTCTAAAAATTTGATAATCTAATTGTAACGAATCGAAATTTAAGACAAAATAAAAATTTAAAAAATTAAATTTTAAAATAATTAAGTCTAAACTTAGTTAGCTAGTAATAAATTTCTTTTAAACGTGCTTTAGGTGTGCAAGTGCAGTGTGATACAAGTGGCGAAGAATAACCATACAGTGGTAAGAATTTACGTGCATGTGCTTATGCACGTGTACTGTCGTACAAATGCATGTGATTTGAAGCCTTTGGTCTCCTGGGACTAGTTGTGGAGTGTCAAGACATATTGCGTAATTTCCACCTAGAAACGAATGCTGCCACGAATAAAGCCCCAAAAAAAACGTTACAACACGGAAGTCTGGAACTTCTTGCAGGCATGCGTGACACGACCGCAACGTACATGCGAAGGACGACCCTTGGCTCCAAATAAGGGGGATCTTTAAAAAAGGGTGGAGGCTAGCCCCAACGGGATCCATGGATCCGACTCCCCTTAAGAGTTATTAAGGAAGAAGGCTTTCATTAGAATTTCCGATTTTTTTTATATACTTTAGATTGAGCCGGTCCAAAAAAAAAATCAGACTATATATTTATAACAATCTAAAACCTCACTTGAAAAGATTAATCAAAAGATATTATTTACGATCTTTGATCTTGTATAAGTATGAAAAATCTTTCTAATAAATAACTGATGTGAGACTAAACAAACACCCACACGAGTCCTCATATACTCTATTGGTTTAAGCCTAATATTCTTGCTAACAAGCTGAGGATCCAAATTTATGCAAATCCATTCATAAATATCATGATTGGCCCACCGTGAACCTTAATGAACCCATACTATAGATCGGAATGCTGGACAACTGAGGAAGTTTCAAATTTGAACAATGAGAGATCCTTGTTCTTTTCTTTGTTGAGAGTTGGACCTCGTTCAAAAGGGAAAGTTTCTCTTTTATGTCTAAGAAGAGATTTCAAAAAAAGTTGGAGCAGTCACAAAAGCATAATCAAGAGATGAAGAATAAGATTGTATATATTAAGACGCAAATGGAGCGTCAACAAAAAATTTTGAAAGCTTTATGTGCATCACAGAATATCTCTTTATCAAATTTATGATGTAAGTTCTTAAGTTATTTTTTAATGTATCTCTAAATCTTTTTATAAGCATAATGGAATAATAAATATATTTGTTACTGTAATATATAGATAATTAATTGATTATATTTTTTTTGACAGGAATCCCATGAATCAAGAATTTGTGAAGATGTGGTTTTGAGGATATACATGGCAGAGCAGCCTTTTGCACTTTAGATTGTCGACTTATGAACTCATTTGTTTGTTATAGATAGTTGGATAATCAGTTTGTTTGCTTTTGATTAGAGATAAATTGTTTGCTTTTGATAAAGACATGATCTTTTGGTGCTTTTAGTTGAAAATACCATCTCTTTGGATGCTTGGATAATTTACTTTTTGGATTATAAACTTTATGTATGGATTCATCTTGATTATGAATTGTATGTGAGTTCATACTTTAGTTGTTGAATAATTTGTTGACCGAAAATAGATGATTTACTTGGTATTTGAATATATATCATAAAATGTGATATTTTATACAGATTATAATTGAACTATCAATGAAGCAAAATTTGACCATCACAAAACATCCTTGTCACAAAACATCCTTATTTTGCAACGTTAGCAAAATCATTCCGCGGTGTTTGAGAAACGTCGTCAAAGATCCTCGTTCAATCCATGATGTTGGCAAAATATCGTACAATCAGTCATGTTTCGCGACATTTGTCAAACGTCATGAAAGACATTTATTCCACGACGTTAGTGAAACGTCGCTTAATCAACCTACATTTTGTGACGTTTGAGAAACGTCGTGAAAAATATTTGTTCCACGATGTTGGTGAAATATCGCTCAATCAAACTACGTTTCGTGACGTTCAGGCATACGTCATACTTTTGACATCCTGTCCATGACGTTTTATGACGAACATCGCGATTGACCATTAGCAATGCGGCTAGCGCGACGATCTTGGTGACGTTATGCCAAACATCGTGAAAAGACTTCAGTGACGTTTTGGAGAACTTTTGACAATGTTTTTAAACGTCGTGGAAAACTTTTATTCCTGTAGTGGGGGAGGAGGAGGGGGATGGGTCGAGAGGAGGAGGGACGGCCATCGGAGATCGAGAGGGAGGGGGGTTCTTGTGTCGAGAGGAGGGACGGCCGTTGGAGACCGACAAGGAGGGGGGTTTGTCTGTGCCGGAGACTGAAAGGGAGAAGGGGGGTTCTAATGCCGAGAGGGAGCAGGGGGCGTCTGCACTCGGGGTCGAGAGGGAGTGGGAGGCATCTACGTTGGGGACCGAGAGGGAGAGGTGGGGATCCTGTGGGAGTAAAGGGGGACCGAGAATTAGTTGATTTTGGCTTTTTTTTCCGAAGTCATGGAGAGAGAGAGGAGAGAGAAGGAAGGGAGGGTGTTATGTAAACCACTTTCCCTTTAGTAAGGCGACTCTATGAGTCGCTCTATGAAAGGGCGACTCATATAGTCACTCTATGAAAAGGCGACTTATATAATCACTCTTTCATAAGGCGACTCTATGAGTCTTCCTTTGGTAAGATGACTCTCATTTGCTGACTTATTTTCCACATAGCGTGGAAGGTGGTGAGTTGGTATCTAAAGTCGCCCTACCATAGGACGACTTTCTTCTATACGGTATTTTGATAAATACTTTTCAAGAGACATTATTTTGATAATTTTTAAAAAATAATTATATTCAATAAAAATTCATGGTTTGTCAACGTACAATTCCGAGTGAAGATAAGTCTGCATGCCAACTGAAAGGACTAGCAAGACCAAAACAATTTTCTGAGACTGAAAAGCTGTGTGGCATTCTCCATGGATACATTTCCCATATTTTAGCTTCCTTCAACCGCATATTGATGAGAGCTCCAGTTCCGAGAGCCCCGTTTGGGATAGTCTCCCTCTCTCTAGCAAGCAGTTCCATGCCTTCGGTAGACGACGTAGGAATTAATCCCATCATGAACCCAGCCGCGTACAACCCACAAACCGGGAACATCGATCCTCATACCAGACGACCTTTGCCATCACATATCCCACCCCTCCTTCCCATGACTCCTCCATTCAGACCTCTTAACTTCTATAACCTCGGACCCCATCAATATTCCTGCAAACAACCTCGTTCACCAGGAGGAGCATGGACAAGCCAAAATAGTTAAAGGGAGCACGTCAGAAGCAAAGCGGATCATTGAGAAAACTCGTCCCTCAAAAGCTTCCCAAGGCCACGCCGCCTTCTCCTCACTCGAGAAATTAACCCACGTTGACCATCCTCTTCCACTCCATTCCGCCCTTACTCATCCCCCACTCATCATACTCCTTTAACTGTGGAGAATTAATGTTTCCGATGTGGAGACTTTTGGTATGAGCTTTGTGTCTCCAATTCGTGCTGTTCTAAATTGGATCGATGTGGTTCATGCAGCACGTAAGGTTGATTCTTTGCATGCACATTCAACACTCATATATAGTTTGTTCTTATATTCTGTGCTCTTTATGTTTATATTTTTTGGATAAATCTTTGAGAATCGAGTAGGTTCGGTGAGAGAAAGGAATAAACACAGACAAACATACATGGTGATTAACTCTTCACCTTGTAAGATGCATTTAAGGTCTTGAAAGTTAATTTGCTAAGTTGGAGAACATTTTAATCATGAATAATTAATTCGTCATCAACCCTCTGGAATAAGTATCGGAAAAAAATAAGAAGAAAACATAAGTTGAATTTAAATGGTAATTTGGTGAGAAGAAGAATATCTGTGATAATATCATCTCCACCACCAGGTCACAGGAGGAAATTTTATTCATCAAATTTTTATATTGAGTACATGAGTTCTATTTGAACTTGGAATTCTTCTCATATATGTAATACAAAAGGGAAAGAAATAAGAAATTGTCCATTCCTTCTAATGGTTTATTCCAGACTACACTTACAATATATGGATAATTTTTGCCAACCCTTTATTATCTTCTAACTGAAATTGATTTGATAGACAGGTTGCTCATTTGGATAAAATAGACCCCAATTCTGCTCTATCCCTGCTGGCTTTGGTCCTCATTGAACATGGCAAATATATAAGTCTCTGTAGCCCTTCCAGATGTCTTAGGTGTCCCTTCACCAACATGATTAATCAAATTCTGATTATATGTCCTTGCATTATCCGATGATGCTGCGGTACCACCAGCTGAAGGCCAACCACTTTCTGATACTACAACTTCCACATTAGAGCCTCCTACATTCGCTAATGCCGAGTAGACTGCATCAACTATTGCATCAAAAGATTCTGATAACCAAATTGGCCATCCTGTACGACAATTCCCGACGAAGTAAACAAAGCATAATCGATACTGATATCGTTCATGTCGCCGGTGTAACTGAAGTATGGATACACATTTACTAGGAGTGGTGATCCATTGCTAGCCAAAAAGTTGACAATTGGTCCCAAATACGGTGATGCATCAGAAGAGAATGCACCAGCAGATGGAGGATATGATGTCCCAAGGACACCCTGAGAAACCGAAGTTGAGACTTTAATTTGGCCTTGTAGACCACTGGCCGATAGAGCAGATTGGATATTATTCATGGCTTGGAGCACATATCCAGCTGAATCTCCAGGTATCACTTCATTACCGACTGCGATGTATCGAAATGAAACATCTGAATATGCTATTATGTTATTCTGGACCCAATCACTTGCTGCCGAAGCATCAGAGGCTAGATTTTGGAGATCTTCATTAGGGACATCGACAATGAGTGGAATGTTGGACCCTCCAAGTGCTTGAAGAGTAGGTTGATATGGATCATAGATTCTCATCCCTCCAATGTTGTTAGATTTGTAGAGATTCACTACATCACTAGGCTGGGGTAGGTTGTCTCCAAGTCTTCCATAACAAACACCAATGGAATGCACACCTGAAAACAAAGCAAGTAGTTGCTCTTAGTGATAGTAATCATGGGAAAGAATTAATTCGCACAATATACATCTGTTAAACTACCAAGTTGCATAAAAAATTCACACCCATGTATATGTCTTCAACTGTTAAGGTGCATAAGTTAATCCAACATAACAAAGATTGGCTGCAAGAGGCTTGGATTAGATCAAAGTCAAGCACTGAAATTGGATATAATTAGATACAGGTTCCTGGCCTTTCTTTTTGCAGGTTGTAACTAGAAGCATACATCTTTTAGTAATTACAGGGAGATGGCTACACCTACTTGTATTAGCTTATATGGGGTTTCATATATGATCTACCACCCAATATAAATTTCAAGATTTCTGCATCCATGTTTGACCAAACGATTTCTTTTGGACTGAATAATGTTTGATTCTACCTGTTTGCTCCTTTTGGTTAGAGAAATAGGATAGGAGAAAGTTCAGTGGAGATCAGAAAGGTGGGATTGAATCCAAGTCATCGGTAATCAAATATCCAGTAATTTTACCAACTCGACCAGCCATAGTTGCTAAGGTTGCAAGGATGGTAAACCTATTTATGTGAATCTACCAAGAAGCTTGAAAGAATGGCACGGTCACTGAAGAAAAATAAGAACCATGGATACCTAAATTCTTATCTCATTTTTAATAGCGCTTTTTTTTCAGATGAAATTAATTTATAGCGCGAGACATGAAAAGCCTGAACCATGTCGGATGACCAGTGAATCATAATCTCTGAACTTGAACAGTTGAAGCCAAACAAAGTAAACTGATAATTTAGGTAAAACTAATAAACCCCAGCCAAACCTAAATTGTTGCTAATATTTTAACCCATCTCGATTAAGCACAGCTAACAAACGGGTGGGCTCAAGTAGTAGTTAGCTTGCAAGAATGATTAGAACCTTCAGCACAGTAATCGGTGCGTTTGATCTGTTCTCAAATCAAGTCAATACATATATATAGGACTAGCCAAGGTCAGCTCAAGGTCAAGGAAACTAGAACGCCGCTCTTGACTTGAGACGATGAAGCCAAACTGAAACAGTCTAGCACTTGGCTGGTTAGCACGCATGCCACACATGCACATACACATGCATATGCATGTGTTGCATGTGTGTGTGTGTGTGTGTTAGAAAATACTAGGATTAAATTGGATTGGATACCAATATATTCATATTCATATTTGTTTTGTCTAACGAATATAAATATAGATGCGGATATAGATACAATATGGATACTGAAAATGTGGATACAATTATGGATATATATTAAATAATTAAACTTTATAACTACAAAACCAAAGATATTACTAAATAGATGATAAATTAAATTAATAGTATGTTTATATGGTTGTATATTTTTCTTTGAAAATTAATAAGCACTACTTTCACCCTAGAAAGCACAGATAAATAGATTGATATATATATATATAT
>KE505562.1:233649-247002 GCA_000441515.1 Elaeis oleifera | reverse complement strand
TTTCAAATTGGACATATAAACTAGGTCAATTTCTTCCTACTTTGTCTGACTTGTGTGCATGACTCCATAGGTTCAAACACTAAGGTAGTAGCACAGGAACCAATTTTTGCACTAATCGAGAACCATCTAGCAATGATTTTCGACATCCAGATAGATCGAATTATCGTAAAAAATATTTCAAAATCCATACACATGCTTACCGCATAATTCATCCTTTTGATCTTGAATGCTCTAGGATGGTCTTAAGTTAACTGTCAATCGAGATTGTTTCATCCATATTGTATTTCAATCTTTCAAATCCATCTCATGGATTATCCTGATCGAGATTTTACTAAATTGAAATACAACGATACATCAACTTCAATAGTCTGAAGGGGTCAATACCATCTTGATCCACACACAGACTTTGCAAGTACTTGACTGTACCCAGTAGTCTTCCGTCATTATATTAGATATTCAGATAATCCAGCACCAAAGCACAGTGAGTTGCCTGCAAGTCACTATAGTGATCTCAGGTTTGAAGGATACTTATACCTATGTGTTTCATGAGCTGCTCTTAACAACAGAATGCTCAGCATGTAAGTCACTTGTTCCGTGACAATATACCCTATATCTCACCTGTATGCCATACCAATGCCACCACACTCCTTGGTTAAAAGGACAATCAATCCATATGGCATACAACGACCTCCACTCGATAAACATCATCATCCTATAATGATATATCATTTGATCGTGAATATATTTAAGAACTATACGATAAATCTTCTCTTTATCGCACACTAGCATAGTTCTAAGGACTTCATCACAATACAAGAGTTCAAGAAAGATGTAACTTTACGATGAAAAATATCAGAATAATTTTATTCGATAATCAATAATTCATATACAAGAATGAACTCAATCGTCATATGATTGATTTTAGGACATATTTTCCAACATTGTCACCATCCTCTGCTGCGGAAGCTCTGCTGGAAGATTGCCGCAGTACCAGAGAGCTCCAGGGTTTCTTCTTCACTCCTTTTTTGGCTTTCAGGTCAAGTTTTTTTGTCCTCTTCCTTGAGTTCGTCTCTCCCTTTTCGTTTAGGGTCTTCTTTAGTTTTTCACCTTTTATGGCTAGGGCTTCTTCTTCTCGGGATAGTTGGTTGGAGAATTCGACCGACGAATCTCCATCGGGTTTGGAAGTAGAAGCTTCTTTCTTGTCTGGACCTAATGTTGAGCGGCTCTGAGAGTAATATCGTATCCCAAAACAATATCAGCTATTTGCTCCTAGCTCCGATGGTTGGGTGAACTTTTCTCCTCCGAATCAGGTTGTCTTTTATGTCGAGGACCTTCGGGCTGGACTTTGATTTTCAATTTTGGAGTAAGTCCAAAATTTGTTTGACTATTATGGTCTTTGCCCTGCTTAGTTGGCACTGAACTCGATCTGACTGATAATTAGTTTTGCTTCCTTGTGTCGGCTTATACTGATCGAACCTCGTCCTTCTCTTTTTTGAACCTTCTTTGTTCTTTGTCCTCATCCTAAGGCTAAGGGTTGGTGGTTCTTCAATCCAAGAAAAGATATTTTTTTCATCACCGATCTTTCATCATCCATTCATAGATGGAAGAACCAATTCTTCTTTGTTTCTTCTTCTTCTCCCTGGGGCTTTCCTTCACACTGGGGTGATCCAAGGATCGGCCCCAACGAGAATAGTTGGGTGGAGGTCAACGATCGAAAAGATTTTCACCGACTGAAGGACATAACAGTTCCACCACAGAGAGAGCTGATGATCGAACAAGCTCTCTATGATGCCAGCCCTAGTTCAGTCACCTCCTTAGGTATAGTATAGTTGACTACTTTCATTTTATCTTTATTTCTAAACTGTACTGACTTCCTTATTCTAATTGTAGCCATGCAGCTGAGGACATGAGTATCAGTCACTGATATTCGTCAACATGCTACCAAGAAGAAGGTAGCATCCGAAGCTGGACCATCCTGACCGTCGAAGAGGGGTCGAGCAGCTGCTTCATCTGCACCAGCAAGAGAATCCAATGTACCATCGGAGTCAGTTCTCGAGCCGATTTTGGCATTGTCGGCCCCAATAATGCTCCCAGAGGTGCCATCCATTGATAGAAGAAGACGAAGCTGCAACAGTACCATCGGCAACTCCACCAGCCGAAGTTTGGACTGTGGCAGGAGTCACAATCGAGCAATCAATGACTGCATTGATCGTTCCTCCAGCAGAACCATCTCGAGCGCAGTCGAGCTCCAATTTCTCTGCATTTTCAAGTGTGGGACTGCCGACAGGAGATCGGGGTAAGGTGCTGGCAACTTCGACAGATGATGAATCATCGGTAGGCCACTTGGTTCTATTCGATATTAGAGTTTCTGAGGGTGAGTCAGCTTTGGCCAAGCAGCTCATCCAAGCTGCTCTTCTCCTTGCAAATCGAGAGAGCAAGAAGAATCAGACCGTCATCGAGATATTTTTCTTCTTTTACCTGATGATATTTGGGGTAAGTTCTTCAACATCTCTCCCTCTCTCTTTTTTTTATTTTGTTTTAAACCTGACCCGACTTATGTTCTGCTTTCAATGGGCGCACGATATGCACGACCTAGAGGTCAGCTATTGAAAGGTTGCAGAGTTCCATCGGACCTAGATGGATAAGGTAGCGATCGCCAATGCTGAGAAGACGGCTGTCCTTGAACAACTCTAGGCAATGACCGAGCAGGAGGCAAAGCTTCAGGAGGAAGTTTCTCGTCTGACCATCGATCTACAATCTTCTGGAGTCAAACTTAAGTCGGCTCGCCAGAGCAAGAAGCACTCCATCCATCAATTTTGACGAGAAAAGGATGGCTGCATCGACAAACTCGAAGCCGAATGTGGAAGACATCGGGCCACCGTGAAAAGATTGACACTGGCTGATGATGAATCGGCTTCCACAAGAGCTGACGCAGAGTTGGCGAGAGCGAAAGCAAAATCGGCAAGGAAAGCTTGAACCAAGCCATCAAGAACTTGAAAACTCTAAAGAGTTTAAAGAAGAGATCCTCGAAGGCAGGTTCGCTTCTTATAGCATCGGGTACGAAGACAGTCAAGATGCAGTCAGAAAGCTGTACCTAGATTTGGACTTGAGCAGCATCATCCCTCCTGTCCCGAAAGATGGAGCTGCTGAAGAAGAAGCTGCATCGATTGAAGATGCTGCACCGACTGCTGAAGACGGTGCATCGACGGTACCAGAAGATGTTCTAGTCGTCGATGCTGCATCGGAGCAAAGAGATGGGGACGACGACTCATGATCGATATAGTATTTTGTCTTCTTTTGTAATCAAAAGCTTTTGTAATCGGATTTCGATCCAATTTTGTAATCTTCTTTTCAATGAAATAAAGAAATTTTTCTAAGTATCAACTTTTTTTTTCTGTGTTTGCAATGTCATAGAGTTATTATTTAATTATCGAATATCGATCGACAAGCCGAACGTTTAGTAGTACTCATAGGATTCATCCATTAGTCGAATGTTAATTGACATACTTTATCTTTAGGCATTTAGATAAACGATGATAAGTTGAATACCCTTCGACCGACTATAGTCGGATCAGTACGTCTGATTATTTGATAATCGATGGCAAGTCGAATATCCTTCGACCGACCGTAGTTAGTTTGGCTTAATTCTAATTCAACTTGGGTCGTATTGGTATAATATTCTGCTTAGCTAGAACTAAGTCAGCATAATAGTCATTCGAGTAGAATCGACTTTTATAATAGAAAGTCGAGATATAGTCGGTATTTTGATTTTATAATGAAAGTCGAAATATAATTGATATTGGTTTTTACATTGAAAAATCAAAATATAGTCGATAGAAACTGACCGTCTATTTATCGGTCTAAAATCACTTTGTAGTTAGCTGATACTCTTGCAATTCTAAAATTCAATGTTTTAATCTAAATACTGTACATATGAACAGCTTTATTGATAATACATCTTTAGGTTGTCAGCATTCTACGTTCGTGGAATAGCTACTCTTTTAAGGGTTTCTAGCCGATATGCACCCGGTCTAAGTGTTTCGGTTATTCTGTAAAGACCTTCCTAGTTCGAAGATAATTTTTTTAGTCTAGAGATTTTGAAACTTCTATTTCTTTAGGATCAGATCTCCTGGATGGAAGACCTTCGGCTTAACTTTCGTATTATAATATCGGGCTACTCTTTGTCGATATGCTGCCATCCAAACTTGAGCTTGTTGTTGAACTTCTGAAAGTAGATCTAAGTCGGCTCTCTAACATTCTGAATTGCTCAGCTCACTATATTACTCTATCCTTGTTGATGGTATCCGATCTCAAGTGGGATCATCGCTTCTGTTCTATAAGTCAGATTAAATGGTGATTCTCCTGTTGGTATGTGAGGAGTCGTTCAGTATGCCTATAAGATCAGATATAACTCTTCCACCGAAAGACCTTTAGCTTCATTCAATCTGGTTTTGAGTCCATACAAAATCGTTTGGTTTGTCACTTCCACTTCACCATTGGATCGTGGATGGCTGATTAATGTGAGTTTGTACATAATGTAAAATTTCATACAAAACTCTTTGAAGTTCTAATTATCGAATTACCGACCATTATCCGTGATGATGGTATGTGGTAAATCGAATCTGCATATAATTAATTTTTGAATGAAGTCCTCTATCTTATTTTCAGTAATTTATGCTAGAGGTTTAGCTTCCACCCACTTGATGAAGTAATCGATGGTGACCACTATGAATTTTCACTGACCAGATGCCAGAGGAAAATGATCAAGTATGTCAATTCTTCATTATGCAAAGGGCCATGGTGCAACAATTGATGTCAACTGACTGGCCAATTGGTGTTATATATTTGTATATTTCTGACATGGTTCACATCTTTGGACAAGTTCAGCTGCATCTTTCTTCATAGTAGGCCAATAATATCCTTGTCGTAGGACTTTGTAAGCTAGAGATTTGCCCTCCAAATGATTTTCACAAATCCCTTCGTTAATTTCTCTGAGTGCATAGTTAGCATCTGTCGATCCCAAACACTTTGATAAGGGAAGAGAGAACGACCTTTTATATAATTGATCATTCATCAAAATGTACTGCGAGGCCATCTATCTGAGTCGTTTGGCTTCTGAGAGATTCGTAGGGAAAGTTCCATCAGTTAGGTACTGGACAATCAGATCCATCCAGCTTGATTCATCAGTGATTTATAGTACTTTCTCGACTTTATCAATACTCAGCTATTTCAGACATTCGACGAATGTTCGACCCAGTGAGTTGAAAGAAGTAGTTGTGAGTCATGAAAGTGCATCGGCTCGAGTATTTTTTATTCTTGAGATGTGAAAGATCTCGAAATATTTTTAGGATTGACGTAAGATCTTTCACCTTCTGAAGATACTTCATCATAATGGGATCTCAGGCTTCAAACTCGTCTTTAACCTATCCAGCAATCAATTGTGAGTCGGTGAAGACCTTCAGACTATCGATATCAAGCTCCTTGATAATTTTCAAGCCGACTAAGAATGCTTCATGTTCGGTTGGTTATTCGAAGCATTGAAATTAAATTGAAGGGCATATTCAGTTATAACCCCTTCGAAATTGGTGAGGATGAGACCAACTCCGCTGCCTTGTGCATTAGATGCTCCATCAATATGTAGCACCCATACCGACGTCCAGTCGGATTCGAAAGTCGTGGCCTGCTTTATTTGTCATTAGCTTCATCCTCAAGTGTATGATCTGGTATTGTACATTCGATGATGAAGTCGGCTAGAACTTACGTCTTCATTGATAGACGTGGGTGATATTTATATCAAATTTATCAAGCTTTATCGTCCACTTCACCATTCGATCCGACGTATCAGGTCGATGCAAGATTGTCTTTAATGGCTGGTCTGTCAAGACGATAATAGGATGTGCTTGAAAGTATGGGTGAAGCCATTGCAATGATATGATTAGAGCGTAGATCATTTTTTCCGCTCTTGAATATCTCATTTCGGCATTGTGAAGCATCTTGCTAGTATAGTAGATCGATCATTGAATTCGATTTTTATCTTCTTGGATAAGTACTGAACTAACTGCCTCCATTGATGTAGTCAAGTAGAGATACAAGGTTTCTCCGATCTTGGGTTTTGTATGCAGTGGTGGAGATGCAAGATATTTTTTCAAGTCCTCAAAAGACTGCCGACACTCATCCGATCATAAAAGTCTTTGCTTGTCTTAAAATTTTGAAAAGAGTAAGCATCTTTCTGTCGATCCTGAAATGAATTGACTGAGTGCGGCGATCCTTCCATTGAGCTACTATATCTCTTTTTTGGAACTAAGATGCTTCATGTTGATGATAGTCTTTATTTCTCAGAATTGACCTCAATTTCTCATTGGGACATAAGAATTTTAAGAAATTTTTCAAAAGTTACTCCAAATATACACTTTATCGGATTCAACTTCATTTGATGTCGTTGAAGTGTGCTGAAAGCTTCTTTCAGGTCTCAAACATTATCAGTAGTTTGAGGACTTTTCATCAGTATATCGTCCACATAAACTTTCATATTTCACTTAATCTGTGCCTTGAAGATTTTATTGACTAGTCATTGGTAAGTGGCTCCAGTATTTTTTTAACTGAAAGGCGTTACTTTATAGCAGTAAATGCCTTTGTCGGTCATGAAGGCTGTGTGCTCCTCATCTTCAGGTGCCATTCAAATCTGATTGTAGCCTATAAAGACGTCCATAAAACTTAAAAGTCGGTACCCTGAAGTCGCATCATCAACTAGTTGATCAATCTTTGACAAAGAAAACTGTCCTTCGGACAAGCTTCATTCAAATTTATGTAGTCGATGCAGATTCTCTATTTTCTATTGATCTTTCTCACCATCACAACATTAGCGAGCCGATCAAGATTTTTCTAATGAAGCCAGCTGTGAGAAATTTATCGACTTCTTCATCGATGACCTTCTATCTTTCAGGAGCGAAAGGCCTCTTCTTCTGTCTCACTAGCTTAACTTTTGGATCAATGTTTAGCCGATGGATTATTACTTTCGAAGGAATGCCTAGCATATCAATAGCTGATTAAGCAAAAATGTCAGCGTTTGCCCTGAGTAGATTTATTAGTTATTGCTGCTCCAGATCAGGCAACTGTGATCCAATTTAGACCGTCTTCTCAGGATCTTCTTCTTTTAATGGGATGGAACCAATTATTTGGCTAGTTCATCCCTTTCTTTATTCTCTCTTTGGTCTAATTTATCAGTAGACAAAGAGTCTTCAGATTGGTTATTTTGTGTGAAAACTAAGAAGCAACATCGGACAAGTTGCTGATCTCTATGCATCTCTCCGACTCTATTTTTTATCGAAAATCAAACCAGTAGATGATATGTCGAGACCACTGCCCTCAAAGCATTAAGATCAGATCATCCGAGTATAGCATTATAAGTCGAGAAAACTCGGACGACTGTGAATGTTAGAAGAACAGTGCTCTGTTATGGTTCAATTCATGTGGTTAAGGGGAGAGTGATTTCGTCTTCTATAGAGACTGCATCTCCTGTGAAATCGATCAATGACGTCAAGACTCTTCTTAGTCGATCAGTCGATAGTTGCATTCAAAAAAAGTTGAGTAAAACAAAACATCCGTCGAGCTTTCATTATCTACTAAAATTTTTTATATCATAATTAGCTATCGTTATTGAGACAACGACAGCATCATCATGGAGAGTTTGAATTTTTCGAACATCTTCTTTCAAAAGAATTATTATATCGTCGAGTCATCATTTCTTTGCCGACTCTTCTTCGAAAGTTATCCCCTAGTTCTTCGGTCGTCTGGAGATCATGTTGATTACTCCCACCATGGGTCGATTGTTGAGTATTTTCTCAGTTTGTGGCTGAGGTTGTTGGTCGGTAGGAGGTTGAGTTGGACGATCTCGTTGAAATTTTTTAAGGTAGTCTCATCAAATCAGAATCTCTATCTCGTCCCTAAGCTGGATGCACTGTTCGATATCGTGATCGTGATCACAATAGAACCGACAGTACTTCTTCCTGTCATGGCTCCTCAGTGGTGCTTTCATCGATGGAGGATGCCGTAGATACTTCTCTCCATCAATCTCCATCAAAATCTACACACGAAGAACAGAGAGAGGAGTGCAGGAGTCATACCTGTTATAGCTGCTTGGCTTCGGACTCCATCGTCGAGGTGAACCTCTTTATTCGTAATTGGCCGACTTAATTCGTTATGAGCTCCATTCTTCTTCTGTTTCTTCTTCTGATCTTGTTTTCTATCTGACGTCGGTCAGAAGCAGCTTCATTCGTACGAATGTACTTGTACGTGCGCTCTAGAAGTTCAGCATAGATCCAGAGGAGAGTTTTGTCTAAAAAATAGGTGAATCTTGATCCCCTCAGACTCCTCTTCATGGTCGATATAGCCATATCTTCATTGAGGTCTCTGACCTCAAGTATGGCCGCATTGAAGCGAGCCACAAAATCTCTCATCGTCTCTGTCTCACCTTGCTTAATTAAGAAGAGATTGTCGGATGTTCATGACAGCTTTTGGCTAGTGCTGAAGTGGGCCACAAAGAATGCTCGAGCTGCTCGAAAGAGTTAATGCTCTCCGATTGAAGTTTGGAATATCAGGCTCGAGCAGCCTTTCGAAGAGTTATCGGAAAGCTAATGTATAAGAGGGCATCAGTTGCCCCTTGGATCATCAAGAGAGCTTTGTAGCTCTCCAGATGGTCGATCGGATTGGTGGAGTCATTGTATGGCTCCATCTGCGGCAACTTAAACTGAGACAGAATTGGCTCATTCACGATGCGTTGAGAGAGAGGATGAGCAGTGTGGAAGTCGTAGTCGTTGGAGGACTTCCGACCTTCCACCTAAAGTTGGCAAGCTGACGATCAATTTCTCTAAATTTGCGTTCATAGTTATCAAGTCGCTGCTGGAAACTCCACGAGTAGAACCCCCCGAAGAGCTCGAAGAAAGAGAAGCAGAAGACGTCCGCGGTCGTTCCCCTTTCAAATACTGTATAGATGGGAAGGAGAGGGAGAACACCGTGAATGGTGGGTGGCACGGTGAGAGTGCCAAGAATACGGTTGTCCGTCCTGATGGGAGTGTCGAGATGGTCGCTCTGAAGATGAGGAGGGTGAGCATCACGGAGGACGACGGCTGTGCCAAGACGGTACCGACTGAGCCACCGGTTGCTCCACAAGCGGCTGCTGTTGGAGGCTTTGGACCGTCTCTGTCAAAACTTTCATTTGTTGCATGAGCGTAGTGATCTGGACGTCCGTGGTGACCACAGGATGCAAGAAACTGGGGTCTGCCATCGAAGGTGGGGAAGAATATCTTCCTGATAGAAAGACTGTCTCGCAGATCCAATCGAATGTTGGGCTCTGGTTTTTGACATGGCTGATTGTAGTCGACCCTACCTGACGTGCTAATCTGTTGCGGCCAATCTTCTATCGCCTGTCTCCGGTGAAGAGCACCTGCAAGACAAAATCCTCACATACCGAAGTTGTATCCGGTGGGGATCCTCCGATGCTTAAGTCAGAGAGAAAGTTGGTGAACAGTATATAAGAATGTTCAGAGTAGCAGAGTTTTAGTCCAGAATTATCTTACACATGCTGCTCGTTTACCTTCCTTTTATAGATGATTCTGATGTAACTATCGAGCACATGATCCCGCTTTTTATGGTGCTAAATTATCGGGCCATAATCGAAGAGTTAGTGGGCTGTTTATTCCCACTAATGACTGTGACATGCAATCGATAACCGCTCATAATAATTAGGGTGTGTTGAGCAGATAGGCTGACTATATGTCGGTAATACTGATAAGTCGGTAATAGTCTCGAATGAGCATCGGTCGGTAATTCTGATATGTCGATGGTCTTCAGTCTGGAGTTAACCAAGTTGTTAGTTACTGATTAATAGTAGCCGACTGTCGGTCGGTTCATCGATAGTGAGATGTTTATGCGGCCGATGTAAAGTCGGAGTCAGAGATCGGTTGATTTGTCCCAACAAATTTAATAAATTAAAAATAACTAATGAAATATAAAATTAGAATAATCACGAGCATAGAGTGCCTCTGTTGTGTAACATTAAACATAGTAAAATGGCAGCTATTTCTTTAAAAATAATAATAATAATAATGAAGGCAAGATAAAAGCTATTATTAATATTTTACTATTCATATTATATTATTATCAAAGCATTGGGATGGTGTAATTTACTTTCATTAACCTTGGGTAACTGCAAGGAATATCCCTAGGGAAGGCAAAGGAGTGCACAGTGATTGACCATTCCTGTAAGAGTCCGGACACGAATTGGTTAATTTTGAGGCCTTCAATTTCCAGCTAAGTGTAATGACTGAGAGAGACCTGGGAGCCCACAGAGCTGTGACCAAGTCAGATTTCTACACAAAGAGGTCTTCCCATAAAAGCTTGGACTTGACTCAACAATTTGCTTGTTTAAGTGGTCCACAAGCAAAACCTAACATGAATAGCCAAGCCAACCCCTAGATTAAGCCGAACCAGGGAGATCTTTAAATAAGGGTAGAGGCTAGCCTCCAACGGCATCTATGAATCCGTCTCCCATTAGAAGTTATTAAAAAAGAAGACTTTCATTAAAAAAAATTTCAAATATATTTTTTTTATACGCTTTAGATTGAGCCGGTACTAAAAAAAAAAAAAGACCGGGCTACATATCTTGTAACAATCTAGGATCTCACTTGAAAAGATTAATCAAAAGATATTATTTACGATCTTTGACCTTGTACAAGTACGAAAATTTTTCTAATGAATAACTGATGTGAGACTAAACATATACCCACACGAATCTTTGTATACTCCATCGGTTTAAGCCTAATATATTTACCAACAAGCTAAGGATCCAAATTTATGCAAATTCATTCATAAATATTATGGTTCGCCTATCGTGAACCTTAATGAACCCATACTATAATATCCCATAGTCCACATGGGTTATGGACTAGATCAGCTCCGTATCATTTGTAACATCCCAAGACCTCACCCAAAAGGCTAGTCAGAAGATACTGTTTGAGCTCCTTAGTTCTGTATAAATATTTAAGATTGTTTCTGCGAACAAGTGATGCGGGACTAAACATATGCTCGAATTGGTGGATAGTCTCGGAGCAGGATCACTACAAGGATAGTGAAGCTTGAGAGACAGTTCATCTGAGATGGCTAAAAAGCAGTCTTAGAAATTCACTTTCATCGACGGCATTGAGATGGCGTAGAGACGGTGCTCTCCTGCGACGGTCAATTTAGACGGCCTAGAGATGGTGATTAAATTTTTTTATTTTAACTGATTACTAAAGACGACGTAGAGATGGATTGGAGATGGATTGGAGATGGCTGGACTTTCATAGACGACATAGCCATGGGAGATTTAAAAATAATAAACTTTCAAGGACAACGTGGCAATACTTATGAATAATTAATTAATACTCTTCTGTGATAGCTTTTTCTGTCACCATTTCTCCTCTACACTGACAGCCCGACGATGGTTAAATTAAAATTAATTAATATCTTTCAAAGATAGCTTAGTCATCTCCAATAAGAAACCACTAGCAATGGCTTGAGCTATCTCTAATAGTCGTCTCAAATAGCCAACCCCACTATATTAGCACCCCACGCCCCACCCTGCGAAAACTAACCCAAACCCTAGCACGATGGTGGTTAGAATTTTGAATAATTTGATTTATTAAATATAAAAACTAAGATCCGTTGGAAATTGATTTTTTGGTCACTCACAAGCACGGCGTTGGTGGCTTTGCCCATGTTCTCCCTCTACTGTTTTTCCAGCAATTTAGTTTTAAGAAGGTAAGTTTATGTTTATTGTTTTATGTTAATGTATGTATACATTAATTTTGAATTTTGGTTGGAATAATTTAGATACTTAGGGCAAGAGCCCACCTTCAGAGAATTTTTTGATTAAGTGCACAAGAGGAAAGGGCACAAGGGGGAGAAAACCCTTACGTGGACCAAAGATCACGGAAGGCAAAGGTACATATGATAATAGTTTATGTGAATATGTATAAATACATATATCTAATCATTGATATATATTATTAATATTTAACTTGTTTATACATGCATCCATTTAATTATACGTGTAGTGATCCAGTGAATTATTTTACATAACTAATCAAATTTGTTGTTGATGTTGTACAGGAAAGTTACGATCAAATCTTAAGTCAGAAATATGGAGATGATCAATCTTCACGGCCACCATTTGATATCAATAACTGCAATAATGCATGTGATGGTCCCAGTTGAGGGCAGATTTATGGATTTGGCCTTCTTGAGTCTCGGGCTCTACTTGAGCCATTGCTTGGTCGTGTCTCTTCATCTACTTTGGTTCTTCACATCCAGAATTTTCTTGACCAGCATACAGTTGCTCAAATGATCGGGGACCGAGAGATAGAGTTGCGGAGGGATGAATGATATATTTCGAAAGATGGGTTACCCTGGTCATGATGTGTTTTAAATGTAGGATGATATTATTATGTCATGAATTATTATTTATGTTGATGTTAGGATGTTAATATTAATAGTTCAACTTAGCTATTTAAGGATTGTAATTAACTTTAATAGTTGAACTTAGTTATTTAAGGACCTATTTGCAATTAAAAAAATATGATTAATTAGTAATTCGAAATGATTTTGTTAATTACAATTAGTAATTACTTGATCTATAAAAAATTGGTTTAGTTATAATTAATGCAAATATAATATAAATAGTATTATTTAATTGATTAAATAATTTTAAGATTAGAGATGGAATGGAGATGGCCTTAATAGAGACGGAATAGGGACGGAATCAATAGAGATGGCAACCATTAGAGACAGCATGGCAATGGCATCCATCTGTGAAGGGATAGCGATGGAAGCCATTAGAGACGGCTTGGCGACGGTGATTAAAAATTAAAAATAACCACATTAAAGATGGCTATCTTTAGAGACAGTGTGGCGATGGCACAACCATCTCTGAAATACCATCCCGATAGGCCCATCTCCGATTCCTTAGCAACGCGACTTGCAGAGACGGCTCTTTCCATTTCAGATGCTTTTGAGAGATGGATCCATTCATTTGGAGATGGATTTTGCCGTCTCTATTTGCCTAATCTTTTGTAGTGGATGGGACGGATAGAGTTTGATGGAATTGGTTGGATTAGAGCTGTCAACGGACCGGATTCAGACCTGAGACCCGTGGGTATTTATCCGATGGATCTGGATCTGGTATTAGTATTGGACCCATTTATCCATATCCGAATTTAGATCCGATAAACCATCATGTAAATGGATAGGGTCTGGATATTTAATATCCAGACCCGATAGACCCGAGACTCGAATAATATATATATATATATATATATA
>KE505562.1:174934-209719 GCA_000441515.1 Elaeis oleifera | reverse complement strand
GGCTGCCCTCCGACAGATCCCCTTCCTTCTTTTCTTCCAGCAACGGCGTGTACCGTTTGCATGTCAGAACCGTCTCGGTTCCCCGCCGGGATGGTTCGGCACGCCCCATACCTGGCGGTTCGGCCCGGTATGGCAAACCCTGGTCCCAAGTTTTATAGAAGTAGATGTTAAAATAGGCCAAGCTCTGTTTGAAGATAGTGAAGACTCTAATTCATATAAATATTAAAGTAGAACAAGGTGCTTTAAACTGTCTACCATCATCACAGCTATTAGACTTGCCAATCCTTTCAAAAGGAGAGTCTCCGTGCTATTAACAAATTTCAATAAAATGTCAAAAGAATAGAGTCTACCTGGTTAATAAAATAACAAGAGTTTGGGACCGGCTTAGTGAGTACTGAATTTTTTAAGTGCTTGGGTCATGAATCGTGATTGCACTTCTTGAGAATTGATATCTATCAAGCCCTCAAGTTCACATTGGGGAACAAGGGCTGCCACCTATCATAATACAGGGCAATTTGAGTAAGAAGTCTATGAATTTGAATCCAAAATAAAGAATCCAATCATTCTATAGTTGCTAAACAAGGATAAATAATGTGTATCATATACACGTATTTTAGCCACAAAATCTGTAGTATTGTTTGGATGACATGATCTTTCAAATTTACAAACGAGTCTACAAATGATTAGTATCGTAATATGGAGCAGAATATGGCATCTAGTTACATGCTGGCACATGTGAACATGGAAATTTAAGCATATATCCAAGTAAATATGGAACTCCCAAATCAAACCATCTTCCTTTTGTTCCACGTGTAAAACCGCAAACTCAAACAAATCAGATAGCAACTGATACTGAAATTAGGATGAAGGTAACACAGGTGCAATTTAAGATGCAGAGGGACTATAGCTCAATATCAGATCTTGAAATCTTGAATATGCATTTGCAACTTGCGAAAAATCATAGGCATGCAGAGATTGCAGGAAGGCATCATTTGAGCTTCAATTAAGTGGATTATTTCAAGGTTCTGCACAAATAGTTTTTTTGTAGCAAATAATCTTATTCTATCAAATAGGTTCTGCAAATTAAATGGATCATTTCAGTCCAGAATTAGTTGATGTCTGAGTTCAGACTTTGTGAATTTGAATGCTAAAGGAACTTCCAAAAGAGAGAAAAGAGACAAAAGAACATAAAGGGGAAAAATTAAACTTGATCAACAGATGCAGATAAATCTTATTCTATGAAATAAGTTGAATAAATATTAAATAGCCATCCAGAGGGGGAATTTTGAGCAAGATGAAATTTCCCCATACTCCCCTTTTCTTGTTTGATGAACACCTAGATGCTAAATTTTCATGTAACTATCAGAATAATACTGAAGAGATAAGCTCAGAGCAAAACACTTGCACATTATACCTTCATGCAAGGATATCAATCAAATCAGATATTAAAATAAATAACCCATAGCTCTTTACATTCGCAAAATTTCATGATCTTTATGAACTTGTTTGATCATTCTGTATCCTTGTTACTTAAGCTATATCAAAATCATATTCACAAGTAATACAGCAACATAATTTTGTATCTTAAAAGTTCACCACATAATCAAGTTGTCAAGTCTGATAAAAAAATACATATCTCATTATTCCATGATAGAATTCAAGCAAAGATTATTTTCAATAAATATCAAAATTTTACTGCTCACAAACATAACCAGATAACAGGGTGCTACAATATAAGGAAAAAGAATTGTGTGATAAATGGATCTCAGTCTAAATGGATAAACATCTAAAAGCAGAATGTTATGCTTACGTACACTATCCACAACAACAACATCAACTGAGCCGCTATTAACTAGAGTATTCACTATGCTCAAGGAATTTTCAGCACAATTAGGATGTGAAATAAGAAGATTTTCTGTGTTTACACCCATTGCTTCTGCAAGAGATGGATCCAAAGCATTCTCTACGTCAAGATAAGCACAATATCCTGCAAATAAGACAATTTTATAATTATGCATAGAATTAAAGCAACCATTGTTATGAATGATGTCATGGCAAAATTCAGTGCATAACACAGTTTCAAAAGGAAGAAATGCGGGTGCAAAGCCTAAAAGAAGGCACAGAAAATAATATGGATAAAGGAATTATAGAAATAAGGAATCAAAATATTGTATCAATGTGAGTGTAAGAGCTAAATGTGATGACCAATTTTGAGGATTTAGACACATTAACAGATGAAACTGAAAATACAGTTCTAGCAAAACAATTCTAAGCATTTTAAATATTTGACCCAGGACAAGTTTTCATACATGATTCCTACAGAACACTACATGAAAATTGTAGTTAACTATTATCAGATAAAGAATTCCTATTGGAACCATTTATGAAATTTAAATACATAGATAAAGCTAAAACATGTTATGACACTTAAATTTAGCATGTTACACCAACAAGTTCATTAACATGTAAAAATGTAAAAACACTAGTATTTTTGGAATTAACAATTAGAAACTTGATAAGCCAATATACCGCCAAGGAAGACCATGATTGAATACAGCAATTCCTTGTGGCAAGTCTATTCCTGAAGGGATTGGCCTTGGCACCATTGGCAACATAGGATATATAATGCTGAGGCTGCTGAACATTAGACTGATGGAAAAGGCCTACTGCTTATGATTATTTGTATGTTTGGTAGAGATTTCAGCTACAATGATGTTGCAAGATTATCAGAATCAGCTTCTTTCCTTTGACTATGACTTGTAAGAAAGACAGCTTATGCATGACATGACATATACCGATTGATCATGCAAACTAAGAAGAGATTTTCTTTGTATGGCATTCTCATGCCGCAGCTAACGCTGTCCATTTTAGGAAAGGAAAACAAATACAAGCATAGTTCATATTAAATGGTAAAAGGTGGAACATTCGATGGATCTAAATCAGCAAAACAAGAGATTTTGAGCTTCGTTGACAATATCAGTCCCCATCAAATACAACCCACAAATCAACAGTCTCAATTATTCATGGGAAGATCCACAAGGACACTGACAATTCATAGCAGAATAGCATTAACTCATTAATTCAATGATAGGAAACTTAGCATAGAGAAAGAAGAACCTCCAAGCCTTTGTGCTTCCTTCACGATATGAAGTGCAAGTGTTGTTTTCCCAGATGCCTCTCTTCCATAGATTTCAATCATTCTCCCCTGCACAACAAACTTAAAGTCATAAATTTAGAATCTATGGAGTTTGTCGTACAAGATTGACACAAATTCAAGAGTGATAACTCCATAAATTTAAGAATTCGTTCCATATATTGCAAGAACATAAAGTAAGAAAAAGCAGATGAAATTAACAACATGTAATCACAAGATACAATAAAAAATCAACATGCTATCATAATCAAAATATCCAACACGATGCAAGCAGTAAAAAGAAAATTACAGGTACTGGAAAACAATGGAAGCTAACTGACAGAACTCTTTCAGTTGAAAATATTTGGAGCACCTACAATATTTACTAGGATCGATTTCAGCATTCTTTAAATCTTTGAAAAATCCAGAATACCATCAAACAGCCTACCTCAAACAGGCATTACATATGCTACTAGTTAGTCATAACCATTATATGATTCACAACGATGAGAAATAGACCAATTTCATGCATGACTAAAGTTTTATATGCATATTCAACTCAATTCAACTCATCTAAGCCTCAATCCCAGACTAGTTGGGTCACCTACATGAATCCTATTTCTCCCTCCACTCAATTTATAACCATACTTTCTAAAAGATGTTGAGATATCTAATCCTTCCTTGCTACTTCAACCCTTGTGATTTTTGTTCTATCTCTACACCTCTTTATTCCTTCTACATGTATCAAATCACTCCTTCCTACTGGTGCATCACTCGACCTACATTGTACATGTCCAAACCATCTATGCCATCCTTCTCTTACTTCTACCTCCACCTTTTTACAAATGGCTTCATTTCTATTCCATATGTTCTTGTATTACGAATGGGTAAAGTTTATAGACATAATAAATCAAAATCATACTTTGAATTTGCACAAAAAGAAGGCTAGCCAACATTGTCTAAACTTGAATATTTTCGAGAACATCATATAGAACCCATATTAGACATGCAAGACTAGTACCATTTTAAGGATAAGACATGTCAAAAATGCAAAGTCTGGAATGATATTTAATTAGTATTACGAGCAGATCCACACTTTCAATAATCTGGTTTCTTTTTTCTTTCAAATGATAATTGATTGGATGACTTACACAAGTAGAGTAAAAAGAGCCCTTGTCTTACTGACTCTATAAAAGTTATCATTTAAAAATATGTATATCAGCTATAATCATTTAATAGATTGACAGACAAAGACGATATTAACTTAAGCTTATTTAAAAAATTCAGGAAGGACAGGGATAAGAAATGTCCACACAACATCCCAAGTGAATGATAAACACATACAACATAAAGCTACAGAAGACCACTCAATACAGAATGGCTGCTCCCAATGGAAGCCAGAGATTGCTTCATACATGGTATGTACCTAGATTATATTAAGACAAAGAAAAAAATCTAGGTAGACATTCGAGAAGGAGATGAATAAATTATCATTAAAATCACACAGACATAAGATTCTGTGCTATGTCTACTGACCAAAAAAAAAAGTGGAATATATTAAACAAAAGATGCTTAATCAAGAATAAGTTTCTTGTGGAACAAGACATATACAAGTAGGCCGATAATGTCTACTTCTTGCTTAAAATGAACTAATAACTCTTTATATTATTTCACATGACAAGTTACCACAACTCATTCAAAATAGATATTCCACAAATTGATAAATAAAGATATTATTTTCATGCATATACTGTCAAATATTATCACCTTTGGCAGCCCTCCAATCCCAAGAGCCAGATCAAGCTTCAGAGAGCCTGTAGAGATCACATGTGTGTACCTTGTACAAAGAACCGGCTCAAAGATAAATTGGATTCTACATCAAAATCAGCTGCAAGCTGAGAGAGAGCAAGATTAAGTGTTGAGTCTTTCTCAATCACTTTTGATCATCAAAGGTTGATCTCTTTCATACTCCAACAGTGTCTCAACTGAAAATTAGAATAGTTTATTGAGTAACATTGTAATGCGATGCTGAATACCAATCTATGGGTTATTCATCAAATAAGTGCTAAAGAATTACACATTAGAACTGCACCCTGTATTATATTTATGACAAATATACGCATGTATAATAATAGACACATTTATTGAAGGTAACTTACATGAAAAACAGCCTCTTGTAAAATAAAATGAACATTTGTGATAAAGTAAGGAACTAAGTGTTTAGTTTTCATTGTAACAATAGCTACAGTGTTATTATTTAAATGGCACACACCTAGAGTAAGTATTAAGATGACAAAGTGTGAGAGAAACTAGCACTATATGTTCTAGTCAATAGAAAGAAATAAAGTAAATTTTCCATCAACCCAATCATGTTGCAAAATATAGGTAATACTTTAAAAAAATGTTTAGTTGAAAACATGCCCTTGCAACCAGGACACACCTTTAGTGGTTATCATGCATTAGTGAAGCAAGATCAACAATGATAATATCTCGATCATAGCATCTCATGGCAGTTTTTACATTTGATGTTCAATTTGCACCATGTTAACTTCTTCCATTACAAATGTGGTGTCTGACAACCTTCCCACCAACAACATTCAGCTCAGAGATGCAAGCAACCAAGTCATTTGGTGTGTCACCATCTGCACACACCTAAAGAGATGATAAATGAGGTATTTCAACAGGTTTTCCACTTCTGTTATGTCTCCTTTGCTTCCTAACCATCACTTTGTATCTATCCAGTGGTACAGGCAGAGAACTCACGCATCCACTTTTTAAACAAATAATTTTTGCAGTAGAATTACAGAAAAGATGGAATCAATAATATTCCTTGCACCTATAGCATCAGGACTAGCACGCATTCGAATGTCTACTAATCAAAATAGCAAGTGAAACTAAGGATTCTACCATCACCAAATGATAGACTAGTTAGACCAATGTAAAAAGTTTGCTACATGTAAGAATCCCAAACAAGCTTCAAGCAAAGAAGTGTTCAGAACAACAGCCCTAATTAATCAAATACTACAAAGGACTGAAGAAAAAGAGATGTAAGCTGTATGGAGCATAAAACAGGCAAAAATCAAAGGTTTTTAGCTTGCTAAAACACTAGAAGTAGAAGGAGACGGAGAAAGGTGTAAACATAACTACATACGAGTGGTAAGATGAGGAGGATATGAGTTGAAGGAAAAGAGATGTAAGCTGTGTGGAGCATAAACAGGCAAAATCCAAGGTTTTTAGCTCGCTAAAACACTAGAAGTAGAAGGAGATGGAGAAAGATGTAAACACAACTACACAAGAGTGGTTAGATGAGGAGGATATGAGTATAATAAAAGAAAATCAAGGATAAATTAAAATGGAATGGAGGATCTTATCATTCCAAGGGAAGTATGCACATCTACCAATGTACCATTGCACCCTGTGAAGAAAAGAAAACTGTAAGGAAGGTGATGAACAACAAATCAGGGAATTTTGATGATCAAGTATTTAGCTTGCTATCCAGTTCAGAAACAAACAAAAGAGGAATTTTTGACTTTCTAGATGAAACAAGAAATTAAATACCCTAGTGTTCCCAAAATGGGGAGTGAAACTCAGAAATATATCGTATCAGTTCTAGAGGTTAAAGAATGTTAGTGGAAGATAAAGAAAGCAAAATCTGATATCCATAAAATGAAATCAAAATTTAACCATTATAGAATATCAGAAGCATCGAATAAGGTCAATTTTTTAGATAAAACTGAAAGTAAGACAAGGAATATGATTGCAGCAATATGTTTTGCACTACAGCAGAAACAGTGAAAAATGATTGTATGTTTAGTAGGAAAAGATAAAGACGAAGAGAACAGAAGTTTGAGAGTGAGTTAGAGGAAGAAGGGCTAGACCTGGCCTGAACTTTTTTGTTCTTATTCGCAAAGTAAACTGAGATGTTGATCTTCAACCAGAATTTAGGTTCTTTAGAGACTTCACTTCCTAATTTGGATCTCACAAGGTCTCTCCATGGCTAAGCAATATATTTCCTACATGGGGTGCATTAAATCCCCTTCCTGAACCCTACAATCAGAAGGCCCATATCATAGGCCCTTTCTACAGAATAAGAAGGCCCATATCAATCAGCAAGTTTAGGTTTGATTTTAAAGAAATATTGTATAACTCTTAGCTAGCTGAAATATCATGCATTGAGGATAGGCTGTATTACACATATTTAACCTACATATGGGGCCATACTGTCCATGAGCAATTGCAAGAAAAATTCTAGAAGTCAGTTCTGGAATGCAAAACCTAAGTCCTACTTCCAATTCATCAGAAAGATAAAAGTAGCCTTCTTCTAGAAGTGTACTAAATATTGTCAACGTAGTCATGGGTAAAACATGGAAGAAAAGCATGAACATAGTTGCTTTAGATTTTCCAAAAAAAACTTTGCAATTCTTTAAGAATCATCACTTCCCAAAAGTAGGAGGAAAATATGTAACTGAGATAGTGCACCCTCAAGCTACACAATAGTCAGTTGCATAGAAGTGAACTACCAACATGACCTAAGTTTCATATCAATGTTCCAAGTAAATCATTAAGCTTACATGATGTTCAACCATTTATAAATTTTAGAAACAAGTGATAGAAGCAAGTCTAGCTCAAGTTAAATCACAGTCCATGTATAAGTTCCTTATCCCCACTTATGGGGTCTTTTCACAGCCTAAGAAAACCCTTAGAAAAATCTCTCCAAGCATATAAGATAAACAGGCTTCAACTTTGCATTCATGGTGGCAAATTGTTCATAACTTACTCCATCTGCCAAGAAGACCTATAACTTGGAATTTCATACTTCTTGAAGTAACCATATATTTTGTTTGTTTTGTCCTCTTGGCTTCTTTTTTCGATCAAGCAGAATAAGGTGAGGAAACATTGGCCTAAATAGACCAGCATATACAATTTACGCCTTACATCAAGTAAATAATACTGCATAATTATACAAGATAATGATGTAATATAAGCTGATTAAAGAATGGAAACAAGTATCACCATCATTTGCTTCCATATCTAATTTAAAATTTCCAAAAAAGAAGCTGTGGCATTTCATATAACAAAGAATGGCATAAGGCAGGTACTAGATCAAAGAATTTTTAGGAAACAGGTACAGTCCATAATACTGGTGTCCAGCTACACGTAATTAGTAACAGTGTTTTACAAACAAAACATGATATAGAGATCTAGAGAGAGAAAGAGAGGCGAACAATAATACCTGTTGATGATAGTAAACGGCCCTTTATCCTAGAAAAAGATAAAACCTTGCTTCCTCCATTCTAGCAAGAAAAGAAATTCAATAAAATCATAGTTTAAGAGCATTTGGAAGTGAAATTTTTTTTTACGTTCCAGCATGCATATAAATGTACCAAGCCCTCACTATGCAAACGATAAAAATGCCTCACATGGGCCAAGACTTTTACAATCACATCCAACTATGCAAATATAAGCAACCTCCAAATCATGACAAGAATCAATCTGAAGGACCAAAACAAATTAATGTAGCATAAAAGATGAGCAAACATAATATAGTGGGACCTTTTGTCATAACCCAAAATCACTAACTAAAACACCAGAACAACTCGAGCACATATGTCATAATCTCCGTCAAGACGAAACCTTTTCTAACAAACCTGAAACTACTATTCTAAATGAACAAAAAGAAGGTATTATTTAAGCTAAATATGGAAGACTATTACCACTCCATAAGATAAAACTCGAAGTAAAGAATATTAGTGTTCGAGTTCAAAAATCCGATCAAGAGACAGCGTAAAGAACCTGGATAAGAAAGCAGAGAGGAGAGGGACCACGCAAAGGCCGTCCTCCGGCGCCGGCAGAGTAAATCGCTCGCAGAAGTGAGGAGGAGAGCGAGAGAGGCCTCAGGGCTCTCATGGCCAAGGGTTTTGATTTCCCTCCTTTTGGAATTCGAGGGAGGCTTGGGGGTTTAATTTTTAGCCTCCGGCGCATGCATGTAATGGACCGGGCTTGGGCCTACTATACTGTGGGCTTCGACAATGTACAAATTGGCTCCACTTCGACAATGTACAAATTGGCTCCATGGTCAAGCCTGGCTTAAAATTTCAAATACAATCTCAATTACGGATGGCCACAAAATCCAAACCCACAGACATCTTATCTGAGCCGAGTCGATTGGATCGTTGACTAAGTTTGAATCAGATTTGGATAGACCCCAAATGCTTAACCTTGGGTTTGGATCGGGACTGAATAGTTATGCACCCGATCCTTTTTCCCTTATTCTCTTCCGTCGCCATCCCACAAGCACAAAGCACAAAACGAAAACCAAACCCTCCTCACTTGCAGTCTCACACGACAAGTCGGCCACACCCACACCACCGTCCACTAGCCATCCTGTCATCTTTTCTTTGGTCAATACTGACACCACCGTCAATCCGTCTATCCATAAGATGTGTTGGAATTAAATATTGTTATTAAATGCCTTGATTTATTAAATTTATATCGTATTTAAAATTTTTGTTGATTGAATGTGGATTTAAATATTATTATATTTATTTATTTAAATAGGTATAATTTATGAATCTATAGTATGGCTTTGGAGTTGATAAAAATGAAAAAAAATACTCAATGTGACTCAATTGGATTCTGATCAGGTCAACCGAATTATCTGACTGAGATGGGTTTGGATAAAAAAATTCAATCCTAATATCATTTGAGCCGGATTTAGATAATTTATTGAGTATTTAGGTTGGATTTGGATAGTTAGAACCCATATCGGATCCAGTCTGATATCATCGCTAATCTCAATCCAAGAACTTGGAAAGCTTTAAAATTCTATCGAAGTCCAATGATAAACCCTACGACCATGATTGAGGAGCTGGCAAAAGAGGATACATCCTTTTTTACGAGATATATCTACTGTAAAGTGAATAGAGCTACTGATTGAGTCATTTTTTTTATCATTGAGCGTTCAGACGAAGTGCAAGCCGATCTCATGTCTATTTCGAGAATTTTCATAGATATTTTACTTTTTGCTTTTTTTTGGATGTATTTTTATCATAATGGAAACTAAGACAAAGTGATTTTTCTTGGATAAATGTATTTTATCCCTTTAGCTAAAAAAACTAACAAAATATATAAAAAGAAATTTAGGTCATCTGATCATGATATATTTGTCTTGAAAGTATGCATGTGGGAACTAAGCACAGAGTGCATGTCTCTGTGATGAGAACTAGCATTGAACTTAATTAACATTTATACACGTAGAGATGCAATGTCATATTTTTATGAGCTGACCATCCATTAATCATACAACATTGAACTTTATTAACATCTTTTGGACATTGTGATTCTCATGTTAACTTCTATTTTGCTACTCTTGAGCATTCTTTCTGTTCAGACGGCTGATTGCCTTATTCCTAGTGGCTCAAGTTGGAAGGTGAGTTGGTAAACAGAGAAATCGGAATAGGATGAATTGCCTGCCACAATGAATTTATAAGGATCATTAGGAATCGCAAAAAGGGCTCACGGTCAGATTTCGTTATTAGGAATGAGTTAGTAGGATAATAATTCTTACTTGATTTACTTCTTGTAAAATGTGTTTCTTGTTAATTTCAACTTCATTTCTTCTTCGTTTTTGTTAAAAGATCTTGACCTGATAAATAACATCCATACCTTCTTTTCTTTCTTTTATTTGCTGGAATGAACTCTTCTTAGAGAGAGAGAGAGGTACAACAACAAAAGAAAAATGAAAGGGATTTGTGATTGAGGAGAACCATGAGTTACTTCTTCCCCTTGGGTTAGTTCTATACCTCAAAGATGAGGAATGCGAGTAAAAGATAACACTTCCCCCATGAAGCATGGACAAGCTGCAAGTAATCTATTAGAGATGGGCATGTGCAGTGCAGTGCATGTGAGTTGATGCATGGATGAATATGCTGACAAGGGAGGAAACATACTAATTCATGATATTTACAATATCTCACGCTCAAATTTAAACATTTTCTCCCTATTAAGCAAAAGCCGAACTAAGTAGGGATTAAATTTAATAATAAAGGAGTATGCATATGTGACATGCTTAGAGTATCAAGCAGTAGGGTTTAATTTGGGCAGCATCATAAAGCCCGATATCAGCTTCTCCAAGACCAACGACAACATTTTAAGACCTAGGCTTTTGCATATATCACATCTTTGTGTACGAAACATCAAACTTCGGAATCAGCGGTTGATGATCTAAGTAGTCTCTAAATCATCAAAGCAACAATCCAATATGCAAATACCACGATAAGTATCTGCCCAATTAGGAATGGCAAAAGATTATTAGAAAATTTCCTTTCCATGGCTTCTACGCTAGAATTCTAAGAAGCCTCGATCAAAAGATTATTTGTATAATTTTAATCAGATTTAATTGGGCCAAAAATTGAACATTGATTGGTTCCTGCACACGTCACTCCATCAGCAAGAATGCAGAAGTACCTGATTTTTTAATATGATGCCAAACAAAATGTTGTCGAGATATGGGTTTCTGTTCTGTAGGTCCAGCAGAATGGAAGTTCTTGAATTCATTTATCATCATGCCAGATTCTGTTAGTGCCAAGATCTAGAAAGACCAACATTTTACACAAATACTAACATTTGAAAAGATAATATTATACCCAGCTATACAGCATAGAGCTATCAATAGTTCCAGTACTAAATGAGCACTTATCTCTACCCTTATAATGCTTATTTACACAGCAGCCTCACCATGACACTTTCTACCATCTGGCAATATCGATGGCCTTCGGTGTAAGAAAACCAAAACCTTGAATTTAACACCAAAAAATATTAAGATATAACCAACAATACATTAGATATCTCTCTCATCTGAGCATCCACTAATTCTGAAGATTCCACCCTGCCCATAACCATTTGCTGTGCCAATGACAACTGTATCCTGATTGTTATCCTGATTCTAGATGATCATAGGCAAAGCTCATACAGCTCCAAAGCTCGCAATGCTTATTCTCCAGAATGGAGCACATGCACTCGTCACCTATAGAGCCTCAGGCCCACACATACTGCTAGGGATGCATGATTATTTGTAGGTCTCCATGTCGATCCTTAGGGCTAACCTAAGATTGATTAATGCTTCAAATCTCCCATCAAAAATTCTGTGTGGTTGGAGAACGAGCATGAGATGGCATTCCTTCCTCTACACCACCCCTATGGTCACCAGGGCAGGTCATATGATGACGGCTGATACGTTGGTAGAGTTTGTGGTCAGCATGTTGGCAGTGGAGTTGAACACAGGTTCAAGGTTCTCATTCACACTCTTTGTTGGCCTCTTTGGTCTTTTTGGCCTCTGTTGCATGATCTGATCTTCCTCATATCCAATTGGGCTAGGTTCGTCCAACTCCTCAGGCAGATCTGCATTCTTGGCAATTTTCTGAGGATTCCGTGGCTTTGGAGGATTTTTCTTCTGAGAATCTGATTTCCTCTGAGGAAAAGTCACATAAAGAGTCACTAAACCAAACATATGCAGTTACATCAATAACTTACTATATTTTCATACTGTGTGCGTGCAAGCATTTGTTTGTGTTGTGATAGCTTTAATGGTAAGAACTGAGGATGGTTAGTGCACATCAAAAATTCAGGCTTCGATTCTTAATCAGCAGCTCGATGAAGGATCAAGAGAAAAGAGCATAATCACCATACAGATGCTGGAATACCCACCTAGATGTGTTGGACCCATACATAAATAATAAAACATCATCAAGAATCCTCATCAGTTCTCCACGTAATGGTTACAGAATTCAAATCCTTCAAGAGGCACCGAATTAACCATTGCTGATCCCAGGTGAAGATCAGGAAATAGGGAAAAAAACTTCGGAAGTAAAATTAGATTAAAATACCTTTTTGTTAGTTGCATTCTCTGGTTCATATTCTGCATCCTGCATCAAGTCTTCCAAAGACACATTCCCTTCTGCATCTACATGTATACCCTTTGTTACTCGTTTTTTCTTCTGCCGATCCTTGGCCTGATAAAGGATAACTAGGATCAGTCATATGCAGTGCTCAAACTCTACAAGATGCAGCAACAGGATGCATGGAATCTTTAATATGAAACCCAACAGAGAGGAACAATATGGACTTTCTCCCATGCTGCCAAACCCAGTTTTAAGATCATTATGTAAAATGTAGAGAGATTGATCTATTTTGGAAAATGAGGGAAGGCCTCTGCTCAAGAGAAAAAGAAAAAACATTATACATAACACTGTTCAGCAGATTTTCTCCGATACATGAGAGTGATCAAAACCATATCTAAATATTATTAATTATAGGCTCAAAAGGAATATTGAAAACAAAGAAAATAACAGAAGAACAAATGCTCACCTGCAGGGATGTTTCTCTCAGTTTCTGATCTAACTGTGCCTCATCAAGAAGTAGAGAAACAACATCCTCAGGAATCAAATCACCCCGCACATGACCACCTGTCATGACCAGCTGTTGAACAGTATTCTTCTGGCTTGCTCTTTGCAAAATCTTTCCTCAATTGTCTCCTTGCATATTAGCCTATATACGGTAACCTAAACCAAAATTGAGAAAACACATCAAATGCAGGCATTTAGTTACATGGTTAACATTATGAAGATTAAGAACAAAGGCCATATAGCAGAGTTGAGCTTTAAAGATGTTGTATGCACTATATGCCTGATGAATGACAAGCTAATGAAAGCATCAAGCAATGATTTTCATATCTTGAGTTGCCTTTCATATCTAACCAAATCACTGAGGTGAATTCAGAAGAGACGCAACATAAACTTGTACATAAAACATACGCAGGTGTAAGATATGCCAAGACATTACAATAACAGAATCTCCCACACAAATTTATAAACTAAATGAACTCATCATACTCCTGATCTGTATGTCATATCCATCCAATTCAAAGGAAGAAAACAACTGACACAGCACTACAAACACATGAAGGCAAATCTAGGCATGCTTATGAATGTAAGATTCTGACTTTTTCAGTCCATAATGTTCTTTTCTTGAAGACAATTAAGCTACAAAGGTTTTGAGCCTGTTTGGATGCCACGAAATTTATCCTGTGCATGATCTCCTGAGAGGAGTTGCTGAATTTAAGGAACAGTGATAGGAAGGCACGGAGTCTTCAAATAAATTAATCCCAAAAATTCTGGATAAATAAACCAATTAAAAATGATTCATGTTATGCCTGAATTTTCAGGATTCTGGAATTCATCAATTCTGCCCCTGCCATAAATCTCTCCATTTTACTGCTTTACTTCTTCAGCCCTCTGCAGCTCTGTGGGCGATGTCTGACAGATATGTCACGTTACATCCCGGTAAACCAAATATATAAGCACCTGATATTTGCATTCTCTATTTTATTGTCCCACATAGAAAAATCTGGCATTGCTCAAACAACCTCTTTTTTTGAGGCAAAAGGCTGTGGATAATGAAGATGAATACATAAAAAACATCATTTATAAGGCAGATCAAAAGTGGAAATTAACCATGTAGAAAAAGGTCATGCCGCCCCATGAGCCAGCAGAGTTGAAATCTTCCTTTCATACGACAGAAAGCTTGATTATCTAACCGATTTCTACACAGTTCAAGCCCAAAACCACTTTTGACATATGGAAAGCATAGCTTAGTGAGCTTCAATTCTATTATCAGTCGTATTGAACAAGTTTTGACTCGGACATATTCTTGCATTTACATAAAAGTATGATTTATTCAACATGTGAACTGAAAACAGTGAAGGGACATGGACAACACCTCTCTCTCGCTCATGCTTCTATCTCCATTCATTTTGTAATTTAGTCATATATGCATGATATATTTAAATTATACATATATTTACATATTTATGTGGATATAAGAAATGATGTAGGGAAATATCATGGGTTCTGGGGGTTTAGAACACAAAATAGCCATCTGAAATCCAAAAATGTCTATGAGACACTGTCCTGCACTTCCCTCTAGTTCTCTAAATTAGCAATAAATGTAAAGGATGGAACTCATGTTTGCTTCCGTGGTAAGCATATGAGGTGATAAACATGGTTCAGTCTTTAAGTGGAAATAAAGATGCAGACATACCAATCAGCCAGTATTATGCAGCAAGCAGCAATTTTATATTAATATACTTGGGCATGTCAATGGGCCAGAACAGGCCTGGTCTGGCCCATGCCTGGGACAGCATAGCCCATAGCCAGCCCAAGGATGACAGGCCAAGACCTGACTGGAGCGGGTTTCTTGTCAAGCTGAGCCTGTTTTATGCCCTATTCATATTCTACAAACCTTATAAGCCCAGACCCAGCTCGTCGGGCATCAAGGTGTCAGGCCCAGGTCAGGATAAAAGGCATGAGATCTGAATCAGCACTAGATTTTTATCTGCTCGGCCTTCACCGATTAAAGGACCATTGACATCCCTAAACATACCAAGCATAAAAGAGCAAAGGCCTCATGCATATAATGGAAGGTAGAAATTGCCGTATAACAAATCATAGTATTTAAGATTTTGATAGAT
This sequence comes from Elaeis oleifera, assembly GCA_000441515.1. NCBI lineage: Eukaryota > Viridiplantae > Streptophyta > Magnoliopsida > Arecales > Arecaceae > Elaeis > Elaeis oleifera. Next base: position 194,060 of record KE505562.1, on the reverse strand, counting down.
AGCACATTTGATTAAAACCCTTGATCACACAGAACTCAAGAGCTCCAGTACAGATCAAAATCTAAATTGGAGGATATCGGTTTCACTGACCTCCCTTGTCTGACCCAGTCGATGTGCCCTATCCATTGCCTGTAGATCTAATGTTGGATTCCAGTCACTTTCATAGAAGATTACAGTATCAGCAGCTGTCAGATTGATTCCAAGTCCTCCAGCTCTAGTGCTCAGCAAGAAACAAAATGTCATTCCTGAAAAAGAAAGAGAATTTTAAATCAGTCGGATCCATAGTGTTCAATGGCTCTCTGCTCATCATCAACAATACACAAAATAAATTGTGACAGTGAGAAAAATAAATAAATGCCTACCGACGCTGGAAGTCTCTAACCATGTCACGACGATCCATCAGATTGGACGATCCATCAAATCTTAAATATCTGTATTTCTGTAGTTCATATAGTCCTGCAAAATAATTACATTAAGTGTTTTTTTGGGGCAGGAGGGGGATGTTAATTATTAGCAACAGCTTGTAATTCATTTATTAGTAGACAGTTAAGAAATACAAGTTATGTGTTGTAATAGAAGCGGCTGTCAGAGGCTTTAGTTATTTGAAAGCAAGCCAAACACCACAAAGATGCCAAAATCAAAATTGGGAACAAGTGCAGGTGCAAAGACACAAATATTCTAGAAATACTTCAAGTAAGAAAGCGCTTAAGAGGCAGGTGCAGGTCAAGATTCCAGGGAGATTCAGAAGCAGCTACATTATTCTAGGCAGTATATTCCAGCTACTAAGGAATTGACTCTCGGATAGCTGGCTCGAGAATGTGCTCGTACTTTACTATATAAAAGCAAACGACTCTCAATTGATAGTCTGCAACTGTTAAATCCTTAATACCAACACCATGACATTTTAAGTTTCTCCTTTTGCTTTCCATCCTCATACAACAAACATTTGAGCCTTTAACAACCAAGCTGCAGAAAGGTTTTCCACCCTCATAGAAGAAAATGAGCCTTTAACAGCCAAGCTATAGAACCACAATAAATATACAGTCTTTCTCATCCAAACATTGGAATTTCATTTTAAAAATTGAAGAGTCCATGACGTACTTGTACAGGACAGACAACTAATTGCCATGAAGATAAGGGACAAGAAATACCTCGAGAATATTCAACATTTTTGTCATTTGTGCAAACAAAAGCACACGATGGTTTTCAGCTCGTAGACGTTTCAATAGTATATCCAGTGTCTGAAGCTTCCCAGAATCCTATGTATAAGAGAATTTACATTAGTAGTGAACAATAATCCTCAGAGAATATGCATGATGCTAGATCACTACCACAATGATGGTTAGATACAACAACTCAGTAGGAGAATCAAAAAGGCAAGGCCTTTACCAACATGAATATGTGACTTTGATATGAGTTTTAATTCTTGGACATTTTGAAATAATTTGGAGAAAAAATATCATTTCAATTTCTACCTAAAAAACAAAGGGTAGCTCTTATATACCGTAAGCATTTTGCAGGATCAAAGCTTCGCATTGGTGGAGAGGAACCAAATATGCTGTATGGGAGCTCAAGCAAGGGCGGAACATACGATTCTGAGGGCATCTCTTGGATCAAATGATGAGGATCAATAGGTCTTCTGGGACCATTAAACTCAGACGTACGAGCAAACCCAACAAACAGTTTTTTCGTCCAAGGATGATGCAATTCCTCAACCATTTGGTAGGCAAAGCTCCTGTCAGGGCACTGAGCATTAATCTGTGGAGAAGAAAGCAACTGTCAATAGAGAAAAGGCGAACATGCCATATACGTAAATATCAGAAAAACTTGAGACAGCAGAGATCTAGTTTCAAGACCCCAAGAAACAGATCAGGGCAACAAACCCTAGCTGTAGATTTCAATATAGTGACAATTTATTATATAGTAAAAGAAAATTTTCAGATGTGGGGTGTTTAAGAAACTGAAAGAAACAAATGAAACTTACTGGTGGGGCTCTGGCTTGTGGAATGAAAAAATATGTTGCATGCAGAAGTCTAGTATTGGATATGAACTGATCCTGATGAGAGGAGACTAATGCCTCATATGGGTCATCACCTGGACCAGTTGCAAGCCTTCTTCTGAGTAAACTTGCCTCAGATTTTGTTGGCAGCAGCAACATCCGTGCGACAGCCCTAACCGTTCCTTTATCCAGGTGATTGTATTGAAGATCATCACCTTCTAAATCCATGAACAGGTCTAAAGTTTCATCAATAAACTGTCTATCCCACCTCATTACAGAAAATACCAACCTTTCAAGTACAGAACAATTAGCTAAAAAGAAACTTCTGCCGGGGATAAATCTATCAAACGAGTAAACCCAAATGCTCCATCACTCATGCAATAATCATTTGAGCATCTGTATTGTGACACTGTGGACTCATAAATATTGTCTGGTGAAAATATATTAAAAAGTCTCTTCAAAGATCTGCACTGAATGCGACATCCAGAAACAGAAGAAGGCATTTCAGCATTTTGGATGATCTCTTCATGGACCAGCTTTGGCACCTGAAATAAGAAAGTAAATCCAGTAATGGAAATGACTGAGAAAAGGGAGGGAAAAGAAAAGAAGTGTATAGCCAGAAACCTCATAAGACAATTGATAAATGAAAGAAGATGATATAGAAAAGAACCTTGTATGTTATAGGATTCCAATCTCCAGCATAATGTATGTCTTCCAGTTCCCCGAATGGAGGAGGAAGTAGAGAATTTGGGATATCCGCAAAGTAAAATAGGAACTTCCTCATTACGCTCAAATAACTCTGGGTGGTTGCAGACCTATCATTAGATAACAAAGGAACATGACTACTGGAGACTAGCAATATTTTTTTTCCATCAAAAAGACTACTAGAGACTAACAAAACACCATATAGAAAGCTTTTTCTGATTACTGCTTTACAATGACACTGACCTACATCCTGCCTAATTTTAGATGCACTGCAAAAAATCAAAATCTAAACAGATAATGAATAGCATACAAAATGCAAGAGTTCAAAAAATGTGGATGAAATCAGAAGAATACCTTTCGTAATTGAATAACTATGTTCATCAAATTAACTATTTCTTATCATTTAGATAGCCACGACTACCATTGCACAGCTCAGTGATGGAAATCTTGTCCTTTATAGCACGATAAAAAGCCAGTTGTCGGGAGCTCAATTTACAGTGAACTGTGACTTCTGTCTTCCCAGTCAACTCTGTTATGACATCTTTCTTAACCCGACGCAACATAAAAGGCTTTAGAACTGCATGCTGTTAAAAGAAGAAGACAGGTTGACATCCCATGAAGTTCTACAATTAAAAATAAACAAAATGGATAATAAGCTTAAACATGCCTAATTAATGAGACGAAACAAAATTAACTACAAGATATTTCTCTAACCATGCCAAAAGCTCTAGCAATTGTTCTTAAAAATTGCTTGTATTTTTAATAATATAAGGTAACTGGATCCATTTGAATTGTGCTTAGATTCCCAGACTTTCTCAGGTAACACTGTAGCTTGCTAGCTAGTAGTTCATTTTTTCTTTCAGTCTAAATGATTATTCAATTTGACTCCCAACAAAGAAACTAGGCACTTACCTACAAGCCCATCAGTCTCATCATATATAATTTGCTTCAAATTGTGGAAAAGTGTTAAGGTATGCAAAGTTCCCATTTTCAATTAACTATGCTTGCGGACTGATTTTAATTCACACACAAGATTTTTCAGTTTAAATTACAAAACTCGTTATGTTAGCAACATTGCTTACCAGTCTATTAAGCTGATGCTCATTCAGAGTGCCTCCATGTTCTGCATGGTTCTCGATGCTAACATAAACAACAGGATACATGAGCAAGAGAAATACGAAATTAAAATGCTCAAAGACTGAAAAGGAACATCTGGTGAAGAAATACCCTTTTGAAACCATTCATTGAACTGCTCATGGCTGTCGAATAAAGTTGGCATGATGAAATGAAGAAGGGCCCACAGTTCAGCCATGTTATTCTGTATGGGTGTTCCAGTCAGAAGCAAACGATTTCTACAGTTAAAGCTGAGTAATGTCTTCCATCGAATGCTACAATAGAAAATAAACAGGAGAAAATGTGTAAGTATATAAGTTAAAGCAAGATTGCAAGTCAAGTTGAAAAGAGATGGCAAATTACCTGTTTGAACTCTTTATCGCCTGGGCTTCATCTAATACCATATATTGCCATTTCACACGCCGTAAGCACTTCTCATCAGTCACAAGTAACTGGTAGCTAGTAATTAGTATGTGGAATCGAGCCTCCCTAAAAAAACAAACAGGTCCTTAATAATCAGTACAATGAAAATATGAGGGAAAAATCAACTAAGAAAAAATATTTGAATGTGATAAAAATGAAAAGCAGTCATACACAGCTTACCTTCGATATAGTCGCTTAGGGTTGATATTTTTTCTAAGCACCATTCTTTCTTGGAGCCCACCCCAATAAGGAAGTATTTTCAGATCAGGACAGAATCTATCAATTTCATCAGCCCAATTGTTCAAGACGGATGATGGTGCAACCACCAGAAAAGGGCCCCATATATTCTTCTCCTGCTCAAAACAATTATTTGCAGAAATTTGAAAAGCATGTAAGAGAAGCACCTGGAGACAACTTAAAAGAAAAAAAATCTTTGATAACTTTGCATTCTAATCAAAATTCATAAAATATTGAAGCCAAATATTCATCCTAGTGACAATATAGGAACGACAAATTGAAAGTGCACCAACGTTACAACAACAGAAACAATTATGACTCGGCCAAGTCAAACATAGAAGTCTAGCGACTAACTTCAATGTTAAGAATTATTAATCTAACGATCACTTCCACAAACAAGAGGTGGATTGACCAACCTCAGCTAAATGAGCCAAGAATGCTATTGCTTGGATGGTCTTCCCAAGGCCCATTTCGTCAGCAAGGATACCATTCAAACCCTGTAAGGAAAAGACGATAAAATTAAAGAATGAATAATGGGGGAAAATCCCTACAGTGGCTCGTACAAACATCTGATAAACCTATTATCATTGAAGAAGTTTCACATGGTGATCCCTCCAATAATTACCTGCTCATAACAATTAACGAGCCACTGCAACCCCTCAACTGATATTCTTTAAGAGTGCCTTTGAACAACTCTGGTGTCTGCACAGTCGATTTTACGGGCATTGTCGAGCTGAAAATAAAAAAAAAAAAAAAGAAACATGAATTCGATCAATTAAATATGCAATCAAGCATCACCAGTTAATTCAACTAAGACTAAGAGACCATGGTTGCTACAAAGCATCCAGAATTCTATTTCCTCTTTCTCCCTTTTCTTCCCTTCTGCGCCAGTAGGGTGGAGGGCTCTTACATATGCTTGCTTATGTGGCATTAATAAGGAGTTAACTTACGGATGCAGTAGGTCTATGTCACTAGACCCTGCAATAGATGAATCATCTGCTGGAACATTAGCTTCAGCAGCTTGGCGCAGCTTCAAACATTCATTGTCAAATGCATTTGTTATCTTCTTTTGCTGGGAGACAGCTTGTTGAGCTGCCCTCAAAGCTTCCCTTTTAATTCAGCTTCCTCAGGATCTTCTTCCTCTCCTGGTTTGACATCTCCAAGGATCAATCCCTCTTCTGGAGCTTTAGATTCACCTTCTGCCAGGGATAAGGTTTCAACCGGTGGTGCAGTAGACTTATTCTGCATAAAATGACTGTACAGCTCTGTTTGTGACAAGAGAAAGTTGAGCCTCTGCTGGTGTCTCTTTGCTTCACGAAGCTCTTCCTCACGCTTCAAAGCTTCAGCTGCATCCCTTTCTTCTTTCTTCCTCAGTTCTGCCTGCCAAGGGAGAGAACAGACCTTTGTGTTACAAAAGTTTTCTTGAATTAGATCTCAACAGAAAATACAAAAATATAAGCCTCAAAATCCTAGCATGACATGTTTTGACACTTCAGAAGAAAATAACAGTGCAAACAAAATTGTAGAAAACTTCAACTTATTTAAGAATTGCACAACATACCTCACATTTATTCCTAATAGAGAAATATCCAAGCTCTCACAAAAGTCAAGCTATATGATTGAACAGTTTTACAATTAGTACCAAATTGGAAAATTCCAACCATTATGGTAGGCATAGTAAAGCTCATTTTCATGCCACGTGGTCTCATACAGAAAGCTTGTTACTGGATATATTTTCTCACATGAAAGGGAAGAAGCCTGAAATCAGCATTACTATATGTTAATTCCTTGTCTAAATGATTTTTCCCATTTTTCCCTACTACCTAATTCCATTTTAATAGTTTAGCCAAAAGAAAATCTGATAATGACAATACTTTGGGTTCTTAGAATACATTCCTTTGGGTAACAAACTTCACCCACAGGATTTTAATGCCAGCAAAATGACTTCAAAATAGTCAGTTGAAGGTATATAGTCTAATAAGAGGAGAAAAAGTGTCTGCATGTTGCAAGGGTGGACAATAATAATTTCACCGAGCTAGTTGGAAAGTTATCAATGATGATAAATTAGATGTTATTGTCATCAAATGAAAATGGTAACATAAAATATGAAATTGAGATAATGGCAAGACATTCACCCTTAGATTTACTAACTTGGTGACTTTTAGTTATACAAAACATTAGTCGTTTATTGAACGGTCTGGATTATCTTAAAGTTGGACTGATGACCTCACACTAATGATGAGGTCACGAAATCCTTCTCTATATTACATGACTTCGCACATCCACTAGATTAGATGGATGCTGAGCTAAATCCTTTAAAACAAATTCTTTTAAAAAAAAATTACTACTTTTTTTAATCATCCATAGACCTAACCCTTTAAACCAAATCCTACTCCCTAAATCATATTACAGTCATCCAAGAATATATATATAATTATATATTTTTTTTACTTAGAACATCACCTAGATAGTTCATTTGTTTTGAGATTAAGGTCTGAACCAGAAATTGAAGCAAGCCATAGGTTGATTCACAGCATCCAAACCCCATCAAATCTAGCTTTTCGACATTCCTCTAAGTTGTCTTGCAAATTAATGGTCAAGGTGCGTGTCACATAAAATTCCTATGTTAGTTGTTTGCCTTAACAATCTAAACCAAATCCTGGTGATCCAAAGATGACCTTTTGGGAATATTCTAAATATAAAACCTTACAAACTTGGGTGCATAGCATGGTTTCCATCTCGATAGGTATACACAAAGAAAATACAAGGAATTATGATAACACTAATATAGAATCTTGCATTCTTATAGCCAACCCCAAAAGCTTCAAATGCTGATATGTCAATTTAGAACTGCAAAATGACAAACTAAACCATAAATTAATGGATCAAACAAGGTTTTAAATACCGCAGGAATGGGACTGTACAACTAGTGCCATACTATTCCAGCCAAAAAGTACACCAAGGTATGCCCGCACAAACCCAGATTCAGCCAGCGCAACGCACATTTCAGGTGTCCTGTCAAAATGGGTTGCAGCGACCGGTACCTACATGATTCAACTGGTTTGGTAGCCATCCCCTACAAACACTTTTTTTCAATTTACATGGGGTGGGGATAGACTATAACTCCTCACTTTTAGGAAGCTTGTGATAGACTGTAACTCTCCTTTTGTCAAGCCTTGGGAGAAAGGGGAAGAAAGAGAGAGGGAGGGAGGGTGGCAGAGACGCAGGGAGGGAGGGTCTCAATGGGGAGAGGAAGCTAGCAGGTGGTTCATGAGGTCAATGACAGCCATGTTGCACAAGTGGTAATGGATAACGGGCCCACAATAGAAGAAGGCAGGGGAGGATTAGATGGATGAGATGCGACATTTTATTGGACACCCTTTGCAGCCCATTATATAAATTTGATGCTGAAGAGCATTAGAGACATGCCACAGGTCAAGTTAATTGTGGAGATGGGGCAAGCTATCCTGAAGCACACATAATACATGGGTACTTGCCTCTATGAGGCAACATGTGGAGCTATTAAGGCTAGACTAACCCAGTTTGCTATGAACTATGTATCCTTGAAAAACCTCCTTGACAACAAATCAGATCTCAAAACAATGTGTACCTCCAATGATTGGATGAAGTCCAAGTTTGGCAAGTCATGCAAGGGCCAAAGAATCAAGAGTATTGTGCTAAGTCACAACTTCTAGGAGAAATGTGCAGATTAGAGAATGCAGTGGAGCCCTTATATGTGGTGTTGCAAATGGATCGTGATGAGAAGTGGCCATAAATAGGCTTTTTATCCAAAGGTGTTGGAAGCCAAGCAATTGATTATTGATGCAATGGGTGAGAGGAATGCGTTATTGTACCCAAGCATCATCAGAACAGATGGGACTTGCAGATGGCCAGGGAGTTGCATCTAGCAGGTATAATATGATTGAGTAACATAGCATGATCCCTAGTGTTACGTGAATCCCATTTCTTACAATATAATGATAGTGAATTTTGTCGAATGTTATACACAGCCCACTACTTGAATCCGAAGTACAAATACACCAAGAACATAGGCCTAAACAAGGAGCTACTGCAAATAGTTAGGGCAGTGGTGCAACAGATGTTGAGGGGTCTGGGCTTACCTACAAATGCAATCAACAAGATAGTGAACTAAAGAATGCATTATATTTCATATCTAACATTGATGCGAAGTCTGGACTATCTGATTAGGGAAAAATGTTCCGTGAGAGGTGCAAAAGTTTTGGAAAATGGGAGCTCGACAGTCAATTTCGAGGATGTCTCCGAGTACCATGAGGAAATTGTTCCAGTGAATCATTCTTGTAGTGATTGTAGGGATTCAAATTTTAATGTATCCAAGTCCTATGTGACCCTAAATTATCTAGATGTAAGGGAGTAGTGGTCAAGTAGATCATTGATGCACTCAATTTGAGGAAGATTGCCATCTGAGTCTTCTCACAAAGCATCTTGTCCAGCGAATACGAGTAGAAATAGAACACTTTTGCACCTTGATTCATGGCAAAATGTGAAACTGCCTAACAACCAAAAGGCTGCACAACTTCGATTTCACACTATAATATAAGGCCGTGACCGAAGTACTTGAATCAAGGCAAGAAGAATGACTTGTCGGATGATGACTTTGTTCATGCTGATAATGGAGGTCGCATAGGTTGTAGATCAGCAAGCTCAAGATGATTCCATGATAGATGAGCTAGGGGATCCTCTACAACTGTGGATGTGTGTGATGTGGATGGACGGGTAGAGGAGAATATATCACCCATGATGAGTGAGACCAGCAAGAGACCCTTGGGCACCGGAGGACTCTGGTCAATGATTTGATCAAAAGATGTTCAGGTCAAGGCATGGTGAACAAGTCTCCAGAGCCATTCAGGACAGTATGCAAGAAAGTCCAAGGGGAGTGCCAATCATCAATCCGATTGAGGCAGATTATGACAGACTCGCTCAGAAGATGGCAGCAAGATACAGGAGCCATCAGATCCTAACTTGCCTAGATGGATGATAATCTCACTAGAGTTGATGATAATGACAAGCCTAATGATGGATCTGGATGTCAAGATGGACAATCTGGAGGTATTGGTGGTTATTCTTAGGGGCTTACTCTAATCACTGATAAGGTAGAGTACAACATCACATGCCGGATCAGGACCACAGGAGATGAACAAAATCTAGACATGATGGGAGATTTCCTTCAAAAGGAGAGGATCCAAAGATGGTGCAGCTCACAGCTCTCATGATCAGGGTTACAGGGATGAGTATAAAGCAATTGGAAAGTCAGCTGAAAGAAGCTACTTTTGGAGGTAGGAGATTTATACGCACACATAGCACATTAGAAGCTGAGTTGATGGCAACTATCAGAAGGGAGCTGAAAGGGGATTGAGAAGTATCAGAGTAGGTAAGAGCTGTTACATTGAATGAAGTGGAGATTAGTACTAGATTTACCAGTGTATCAAATAGCTATAGACCATAGATCTCATCTTATGCTGGAGGCGAATCTTCTATTGCATCAGAAAGTTAGAGTGGACAGTATGCTCCATCCATTGTACAACCTATATGCATCCTTCCACTCATCTTATCTAGGGAATCCAACTCTGCATATTATCCCTCATACGGATATAGGTATAGCCACAGGCAGAGTATGGTACTACTTTCCCACTATCTTGTGCAGGGACAGGTGGCCACCTACAACTACCACACAAACATAGCCACAATATCAGGAGCCACAACTAAGTAATTATCAGACATCATATGACCAGAAAGTATGGAAGCAATATCCAGATTCCAGGCTGATATAATATCTAAGGTCCCAACCACAAACAAGGCCTGGATATCTATAGCAAATATAAATGCTCCATTATAAATTGATTTATTATATATTTCCTTTCACAATGCATTCTTTATTGTCATTTTTAATTATAAATGTTGCTAATTTATTGATCCATGTTGACTCAATTAGTGCCGGTGTTGCTATCAAAGCTCTAGTGTCACATAGCTATTGAAATGCAACTAAAACACAAATCACCCCAACAGAAACAAGCCTTAGAAACAGAAAAAGAAAAGAAAAGTGGGATTTTTGTTGTCCTGGTATGATATCGAAATAGAGCCCTGTATCATGTGTCAGTATGGGAGGTATTGGTACCATATCGATCCGGCCAAAAACCAGTACCAGCATCAACATCGGTTTTAAAACCTTGGGATCAAATTTCTTGAAGGTTGACCATCTTAAGACATGATCTATGCGTGAATTCTTCTGCATAATCAAGTTTAGAGACAAATAGATAAATACCATTTTGAAAAATTGGCATATGATATAGAACTTGTGCACTACAATGGTTCTTTCGGCCATCCCAAAGACATGAATTGGATAGAGTCTACACATCAAATATAGCCAAGATCATTGCACAGTACGAAAGACTTCAACTAAAAGTAATATCTGACTATCAATATGTGATTCCAGAAAAAAATAACAGAATATTATGTTTGTAGTTTTATATTACTGCTGAGATGACTACACTGTGAAATTATATACAAATAACATATATCTACACAAGATTTTAAATCCCGTGGAATGGTGCTGTCCCGCTTTCTCTATAGAATGGGATGCATCGCCATCCCGACACTTGGGACAAGAGCTATCCCAAGACATCCCGATCGGGATGCTGGGATACTGGCGGCATGATCTTGTCCTGACACATAGGATGGTATCTCATCCTAGTGTCCCGCTAAGATCTGAATCCTTGTATCTACATATCTAAACTAAAGAATCTCCATTAACACCACTATGAGATTATGACCAAAATTTAAATGATAAAATTGTTTATCACTTGGCTAAAAAAATATATACCTGCTCCTTATCTATTCTTTTCCAGAATATCAGCATGTCTTTAGCAAGCTTTCTAGTACGAATTGCAGCACCTCTCACCAATTTGAGTGACCTGCTCACCTTCAATTTTACCTGGATGTTGTAATGTGAAACTTGTTAAACAAAAATGGTTAAAGATTCCAGAAAATGAAAGATTTAATAAAAGAGCAGAGAAAATCAGAAAAGATCTCGGTAACATGTAAAGCTGCAGAACTCAAAACAGAAAATAACCTCTCTTTGGCAAGTCTCTGAGAAGCGTTTGGAATCAGCAAGCTGTTTCTTATGAAAATTAGTAAATATCCTGTGATGCTTTGGAATATCTCTTCTCCCAATATTCACCCACAATCTCCCAATCTTCTCTGCCTGCTCTTTCTCAATTACTGAAGGGTCTTTCTTCACTATTTGTTCTTAGGCAAGCTGCGCTCAATAATCTGTAATAAAATATCAAAGATTTTTTTTTTTTAAAAAGCTTGTTATAGTACTAAAAAGGAACATCCTCTAAATAAAAATTCTAATGATTAGAACTGACCTCATATGTATCCCCTTTTCCAAGACTTTAACATAGCAGACCTGTAAGGTACCATTTTCAGACATAATTGACCGCCGTATCCTCCCAGCTGCTCCTTCTGGAATTGAGAAGGGATCCAGATCAACATCACACACTTGGAGAGTGAACTTCTGATTCGAATTTCCAGATGGAAATGCCTTCAATCTGGCCTGAAGTGATTCATACCGTGGTTGAGGCTCACCCAACCCGCTTTGATTCCAAGCCTCGAATCTTCGATCTGTAGCCATCATAGCTGCCAGAGATGGTAAATTCAATGTGCCCTTCAGGAAATATTCCTCTACCCGAATGTCCGAAAAACTTGGCAGTTTCAAGATAGTCACAAGCTTATCATAAGTTGGAGGTATCCTATATGTGATACCCTCCCGATATCCAAATAAGCGGAATCAGTAGAGGAAGAAACCTGCTAACCCACCATATTCCAAATCAAAATCAGCCTCATAATGCTCTGGTGATCTTTCAATCTCCCATAATGCTCCCTCTTCCTTTGCAGAACTATAGGCTCACTACTGTACTTCCCACCTTTGTACCATTACTGCGTTTCAGACCTGGCATTGCTGTCCGAGCAGAAGCCAACCCTGATGAGGAATCTCTAAGCCTCACCCTCCTATACTTTTGTACATGCTCTCCGAGCATTGCACGGTACTGCTCCTCAGTGATTTGTGATTCATAGTCTTCATCATCCTCATTGCTACTATTAGCATCTCCCCATAAGGATGAGTTCGATGCAGCCTCAGATCCAACTAAACGCCTCTTCCGCCTCCTACTCGATTCTGAAGACCTAACAGTGCTGGCTCCATTACAACGGTCCAGCATGGTTCCTTGACCTGATTATCAATCAACCAAATGAGAAAGACACCTAAGGGAAAGTAGCAAAATTCTAGTATCTACCATCATAACAAGACAACACTAATTTGTGAGAAATTATATAATTAAATCATAATTGAAACTAGAACTTGAAGTATAGCCATAAGTTCCACTAAATAATGAATAACAGAATGACGAATGGAAACAAACTGATAACAAAGGTAAAACAATAACCTACCTAGGCTACTTCTGCTCTCATCCTGACTGTCATTGCCATAGTTATCAAAATCATCTTCTAGCCGGGGAACTTGAAAGCTCATCAAAGACTACACGCAAAACCCAAGAAGAACACCAACATGCAGAATAAATAACCAATAAAGTTAACAAATAAAGCCAAACTTAAGACCATAAACTAGCTCCCTCAGAACGATCAAAAAAAACAAAAAGAAAAAAGAATCCACAAGTGCAAACGAAAACCGTTTAAGCAACACAATCTCTGCGAAAAGAATATTATCCCTCAAATCCATCAATAAACACAGCTATAGAGAAAGACAACAAAAAAACGAATAACTGAATTTACGACCAAAAACATAACGACCAGCACCCTGAAATTTATCCTCATGAAATCGCAAGAACCCTAATTTCCCCGCGAAACCCTACATTACCTACGACAAGAACATATCAAGACCAGAACACGAACACAAAAGCAGGCCCCGAGCATTGCCTCCCGAAACCCTCATGCAAAAGCTCCAATTTTTTTTCCCATAAAGACTGGATCATTGAGCCCGAAAACGCCCCAAGATCCCAGAAGCAAAGCAGAATTGGGGCGAAAAGCAAGAATAATCACCTCAAGATTGAAGAGATTGGAATACGAAAGGCCGTTGCCGGCGTTCTTGTGGTGGCGCCGCGGGTCCATGGGGCGGCCGCCTAGGTTTCAGACCGTCGTCGCCCGGACACGAAGGAGACTCTGAAGCAAAGCCCTAGAGCGGTCCAAGTGGGGCGCTGTATAAAGGGGGAAGGAGCCAAGGCGGGGCGACTTCGCACGTGTGGGGCACGTGAGAGGAGGAAGAGAGAGGGAGAGAGGACGAGGAGGGAGAGTCCGAGAGGGACTGGGAGGTGCGAAAAGGCATGGCGAGCGTGTGACGGTAAAGAAGAGACGGAGAGGCGATTAGAGAGAGAAGAAGAGAGAGAGAGAGAGAGAGAGAGAGGCGGTAAGCAGGAAGCGAAGGTGGGGGCTATCGTGCGCCGGGAGTGTGAATAGTTCGGGAATTGTGCGGTTGTAGCTAGGGTTTGGAATTTTGGGCGGATGTTGGCTTTCCCGGTCGGGAGAGGATTCTTCCTTGCTCGTTGCACGGGGCGAGGAGAAGGGTATGAAATTACAGAAATACCCTTATCTGTTCAACGAATTGCCACTAACGTAAGCATGAGATATCTGGACATTTGGGATGCACTTTTTTTTTTTTTCAACCTTCCAAACATATTTTTGAAGGATACTATACAAGCACATGATTATCATGTTGTGAATATGTTGTGTATGTATAAAAAAATTTGGTGATAGCACCTGCTATGTATATGATTTTGTTATAATTATTTAATGAAGTCACATAACTTGGAATGATTATACACATACATATGTATTTAGATATTCGCACAGATCGATGTTTATATAAATGCTAATGTAAACCATTTATTGTGAGCTCGGAAAAAAGCATCACTCATCTTTTAAAGGCGAAGTCGGCAGTTCGATTCCAGGTAATATCAGCTACCTTCTTTGTATTAGCTTAATAGCTCTGATTCTTTGAGATTAGACTTGGTTTGCTTAGAAGCCTGAGCTCGGAGCCAGATGGGATTGCGTAGATATCATGGTGGAAGGTCATGGCCTCTTTTATTTCAACGGAAACAAAGTGCTAGGATAACTATACTTCAATTGCATTGAAGATGAAGAAATAGAAAATTATTCAACAAAGATGTAAAAATTTATAAATTAATTAACTAAAGATCGTTTAAAAAATCTCACTTTCAAGGATATTCAACTGGATTTATTTTTGATGGCATCTATTTACCAAATATTTTATAAATCAATCAAAGATCTTAAAAAGAGTGCCATATTGTTTTGTTATGTATTTTTCTAGTTTTTGCAATCTCCACATAAATTAATAACCAATAGAAAGTAAGTTAAAAAATAATTGATTAAAATTAATTCAAAAGTTTCAAAATCTCACTTTGGAAGAATATTTCATTGATATTGTTCTTCAGTTGCATCTCTTTTACTCGATGCTTTTATAAGCCAAAAAAAAAATCTATAATCAAGTGCCACAGTATGTTTCTTAAATAATATTTCTACTTTTGTAGCATAATTAATTAATAATGCAGAGAAAAGTAAGTTATACAAAATCTTGCTAGGACATATTTGACTTAGACACTGCCCATGAAATCAATGTCTAGATCAAATTAATTTTACACTAAATCTGCTTAATTAGTAAATATGAAATTTGCCATCTATATTTGAAATTAATAATTGAGGGATTGAAAATGGATATAGGATTTTTTTTTAATATGCAATCAATATTTCTCTAAAATATATTTTGCATAGAGCTTGTTACTTAATTGTAATATCTATATGTATTTAATAATTCAGGACTCTCATACAAAATTCTAATTGCTTAAGGATCCGCAACATTTTTCTGGAGTATACTTAGAGACCGTTATCATCTATTATCCCTTGCATCTTTATCCTCCATAAAAAATAAGTGCCTTGTGAAATCTCTATATATCTTTAAATAAATAAAAAAAATTGATGGAAAAATTAAATTTATCTTATTATTTTAGTTACTTAAATTATTTTTTAATTAATCTTTAATTAAATCAGTCTCTTGATCCCAATCATTAATTATTTATTTTATTAACATAGCAATAGATTGAATATGAACTGAATTGAATTAAAAACTTTATATCTACATGTACTTGTCTCAGATTAGGTCGGATAAAATAACTGGTACAAATCGAGTCGGACCAGATAGATAAAATGAAGTAAACTGGATAAGAAACTCATCATATAAAATTTTAAAATAATTATAATTTTAAAAAAAAATTAGATTAAATTATGTTGGATCGGTGCAAAGCATGCCATTGTCCATCGGGGGATTTAAATGGGTTGGATAAAATCCACCCAATCGGGTTATGATGTCCAGACCCTTCTCTGTTTTCCTCTCGCATCTTTCCCTCTCCTCTTCTTCCTCTTTTAGCCCTGACCATAAGGACCACATCAAGCTCTTTCCAGACGAGGCCCAGCTCTCCTTTGATGAAAACCGACCAAGGGTTGTGGTGTTCAACCGACTTTGATGGCGATGGAACGCCAACAAGCCATGATGGAGGCCATCAAGTTCCAGGTATGAATTCGCATTGTCATGGTTTAAAATTCTAAACAGTTCATCATTGCAGTAAAAACGTTCACTTCATATGGTTATTCTGAAATGTAATTACCATAAAGATGTTAATTTGTTGTTATTTTGAATTAAATTATACTTCTTCATGGATTTAAGATGGTATTTTTCATGACCAAGGCTCATAAAATTCAGTCTAAGGACAAGTTTTCTGAATGAACCTCAATATAATTGCTCTAGATAAAATGAAGCTTCTTTGCATGGTGTATCATATGTAAGATCGTAATCATCAATCTTGAATACATTCTATATTTATCAAATGACATTTGTTGCGGCCAAGGACTCATGGCTCGGCATATGAGGTATTATCCACTCTAGTCCGTGGGCTTTACGGTTTTGTCTTTCAAAAGATACCTCATGTGGAAAGAGTGTCTCTTCTTATAAGCCAGAGTCTTCCTCGACTCACAACCAATATACGACTAATGATGCCTTCTCTTTTATACCACAATATAGCTGTTCAGTCAAGAGGAAGTCTGTATAGGAATGAGAAGAGCCTCACAGTTATATGGGTGATCCCCTATTTGACGCTCCACTATTGGCTAAGGACAAGTAAGATATTGTCTGCTCTGTCTTATGGGCCTCACGGTTTTGTCTTCAAAAAGCACCTCATATGAGAAGGATGGTCTTTTTCTGAGTATCTTTTGACTCACAACTAATGTGGAACTAATAATATCCTCTCTTCTATACCACAACGGCATTAAATATTTTCTTTTCGAGAATGAAATAACTCAAAGAATCAGATTCTAAATTTTTGTAAATTCTATATTATAAATTTTTAAGATTGCTAGCATATCAATGGGCATGTGCTATGTACATGCCTACATTCCCTTGCAAAATTAATCACACGGGTTCCAGTAAATAATGTAGTATCTATTTAGGAACTCTTATTTAGTTTTTTGAGGTCCTATTTCATGTGGTCTGTGAAGATGTAATTCATGCAATCTCCATAGAAATTAGATAAATCAGGTTAACCAAAGAAGAAATTAGATACTTCAAGAAAAGAAATTAGGTAACCAAGGGCTGGTGTATAATTTCTCATCTACTAAGAGATTTATGTATAGTTGTTCCGAATATGTTCGATACAAAACTCGGTAGATGGTCTACAAACTCATACAAGATTAATAATTCATGAACCACAAGTAATACTTAATGCCCCACTTGGGGAAATACATCAAAATTATTACTGATGGATTTTATGATCTAAAGGGTAAGGTGGTTGGTGCTGATTTTGTTTTGAGGTTTAACATAGGCTAGTGCTAGCCGGTTTTGATGTAAATTAGATCGATTTTCTTATTTTGAGTTTCTTCTAAATTATAATTTATATTTTGATGTATCTGTAGAACAAGAGCTTTTCGAGTTTCAAAATTTTGTTCTTTTGGGTTTCAAACCCAATCTCAACTCTCCTCCTCCTACACAAACCCATATTCTAGTTCTCTCCTGCTAACCCAGACAGAAGCCGACCACTACTTTACACCGGCCCTTATGCATTTCAAAGATTGGTCCCTGATTTGCAAGAGCTCAGAGTTACCAGAATTCACAAAGTTTGGTCAAAGATTAAACAACACCTCTTAGGATCCTCTCTAATCTCCAATGCTCTGTTTTCTCACATTGCTTATACATAAGATTGGCAGTTTTGGCACTTGTTTGTTTTTATCCTTGTCCCTTTTGGGTTTCATAGTGTATAGAGCTCTGTAACCTTATATTTTCCCTCTTCATTTGCAATAAAGGATGGGTTTTTTTACCTCCTTTTACTCAAAAAAAAAAAAAACTTTAACACCGGCCTCCAAATCTCTATGCTCCAGCATTTGAGATACTCTTTCTTTGAATGTCCCACTCCTTCCCCTCCAATTGTATGCATGTGATATATTCTTGCGATGCTTTGCTTCTCTTTCATGCAGTCCAGGCGGGAAATATGCATCCCAATGCCTATGCTTGACTTATTTTACATTAGCTTTTGTGCTAACATAAAATAATTTATCTCACATTTAATCAGAAGGTTGTGTGTTCGTTTATGTTGGGTTACATTAGCATTTACATTGAACTACTGTTCTTACTGGTGTGGGTAGAATGCTTTCACTTGTTAAGAATTCAGATGCATTAAGGGAAGAAACATGCAAATAGAGGCTGCGAGCAAACTACCAGCTCTGCTGGAACTGGCAAGCTGTTTGCTTCCTATCTCATGAAAGAGAGCTGATGTAATATCCTATTCTTAAAAAGATCAAACCCACCCCAAGTTGGCCCATCAAACCCCAAAGAAAAAAAAAAATTGAACGAAGACTCCCATTGGGAGTCTTCTTCTTTCTCCTCTTGCCCGACTAGAACAAGGACTCTTAGGACAACTAGGAACCCTAAATCCTTCCTTTCTCCTCCATAGCCGGCCATGACAAGCATCGAGTTCTCCCTTTTTTTCTCTCGAATTTTTCGTTGAAGCTGCTGATACTGTTTTTGCATTTGCCTCAAATTCTCGTCGGAGACCTCACCAGAGTCGAAGATAAGCCCGGGCCTCTTTCTTCTTCCTTCTCCACCTTCCCATGCCTTCGTGCACCCTCGCCGGCTGTTGGGTTTGTCGGAAAATCCACAAAAAGCCAAGATCATATTTTGCTCTGTTCGACTGAGCCATCTCCCTCTCTTTTCTGGCCACCAGCACCGCCATTCATGGTGCCACACCCCGAGGTTTGGACCCCCACCTCTCTACCTATCTCTCCCGAAGGTCATGGCCGTCGGTGATCAGTTAATGACCGGAGAAATTCAAGAAAGGACGGTCCCCTATTTTTTGATTTTTCTAATTTTTCACATATCGAACCTCACCGCCGGCCATCTCTTGCCCCACCGCCGTCGGCCGTCACTGCCGGACCTTTGGCCGTACCGTCGCACCTCATCGGAGCACTAGCCATCAAGTTCCTCCCTCGTGTCCCTCCTCTATTCGGCCAGGAAGAGAAAGAAGAAAAGAAAGAAAG